>QANT01006358.1:0-183541 GCA_003254885.1 Purshia tridentata
TTTTAATTTTTATTTATATTTTCAACAATTCTATACTTATTATAATTTTATATTATTTTACGAGAATTTATATACATGACATTTATATATTAGATACTAAAAAGAATAATCATATTTAATAAAATAATTAATGATAAATATAACATTATTGTTACATTTATAACATCAAGGTCCGGATGGTTATAAATTTCTAGTAATTCGTATGCTGTAGTCGTAAGACTAATTGGTAATTGTCCCATTTTATGACTAGCACAAACGAACAAGGATGAAAAATGTCAAGGTCACATTAATTTGGTGGTCCATGAGGAAATTAATAAAGGAATCCGAGCTAGTTGTCCTATTATATATTAGAGATATTCGAACATTTTAATTTAAAACATAATTATCTTATTTTTAATTATTATATATTATATACTAAGTAATTTATCGTTCTATATAGTTATGTTATTTTTTTTGGGTATTAAACTGTGGTCTAGATTCAGGATTTTGGTTGGGACTGTAGGCTTGCCAAGTGTGTAAATTTTGAAAGTGGGCAGTCACGTGTTTGCATGTGATATGAACTTTAGGTATTCGAGTATTGATCTGTCGAACCGCAGATCAATAGGTACGTTGGTCAGGTCCTTTAGATCGATTCTATATTATCAGCTCCGCGGTTAACTCAGATAAGTCATTTAACTGTCCTTATCATGCGGTGATCGATTCTAAGATTCTTCTATTATTTCCATTTGACTGACTTTAATACATTGTTAGGCAGACACTTGCAACTTGCAATGGTTGAAATCATGGTTGGTGACTTGGTTGGTACCGTGTGTCTCATCCCATGTGGTCGTTTATTAGGTAACCATCTAAAATTATTCCCTAACTTCCTCTAACTAATTTCTTTTATCTTGTACTTTTATAATAATGTTAAAAAATTTACCATATAATTTAGTAGCCAGTTGCTCTTATTATAAGATAATTAAACAGTTGTAGTCCCACCCCCAATATTTAATTGAAGAGACTTCATCATATATTTGGTTGGAGGTATCCTATACTTTATACCTACCATGTGCTCCAACGGCTAAAACAGTACTGTCCTGCTCATGTATTCTCTAGCATACATCATTATCACACACCAAATCTTCATTAGTTCACACACACCATTTTTTTTTTAGCAACAAAGAAATTTGAATGTACGCACACAATCATTCAGTGACTATATCCAATTTAGAATCACAAATTAAAGACCTTCCTAATCTGGTTTCTCTGATAAGTGGTTATGGGACATGTGAGAGTGATATAATTTAAAAGATATCAAATGATTATGTCATCATAAGGAGCAATCAAACAATACAGCACACCACAACCTCTAATCTGTTTCATTGAGCTATATGATAATGGTAAATGGAAACAAGGTCCTCCTACCCATTTGACAAAATAGATTTTATTGTTTATTTCCTCTCTTTTATCTTGAAATACGAGCCCTGTGTGTTGTTTGTGAACTGGGTTACAGATCTGTGAAATTGCAGAAAGCATAGATTCCCAAACAAACAGAGTGCTAGTGTATACTGACTCAGAGTTCATAAATTTAATCCACTAAACAAGTTAGAAAAGGAAACAAAATGTTTACTTTTTGGGACTAAATAAGGTCCATCATTTACTGCATAATAAAACTATATCTGAATGTAATGTCCTTATCACAAGGTCATGATCATATGGACCACTTGGTCTTGGTTTTGTAGCCCTGTGCTGCATGTGCATTAGTGTGTTACAAACTACAAAGGGACAAAGGTACAGTCTGAGAAGAATTAAGAGAGGCTGTGCTCCTCCTGCTGTCCTTTCAAAGACTTTTATAAACGACAAACCAATTTGCGTTTCAAAACGTCTCACATCAGTTTAAGGTCTCTATATATACACATATGCATGCTGGTGTAAAATCAGATAGTAGTGTCTTTCTGCCCAACACTTGTTAAAGGGTCTTCATACATACCTCAAATAAAGGTGAGTATATGTCTTCCATTCTTATACATCTTATGGTTTTCCAATGACTAAAGAGGTCTCTCTCTCTCTTTCTTCTGATAAAAAAAAAAAACATTCTCAACCATTTGTTTGCGTCATAGACAAAAAAAATAAAAAAAGCTTTTTGGAACAATCAAATGTTATTGGCACCAACTAGCCCAAGGAGTATCTAACTGAATATGGGGCGGTGGCTGTTTGCCTGCGCCAAAAAAGCCAGATTTATTAGTGATTTGGTCCTCAGTCTCCAACTGATATCCTTCATATATGTTTTTCTTTTTCATTCTGTAATGTCTGAAAGGTTATGATCCACATAATATAGATCCCACGAAGAGATTTGTGTCAATTAGGAGGAGCAGCAATATTTATGTGGATAAAGCGTATGTGCATTAGATTAACTATGTGGTGGTCGTTTATCAAGTACTGTCCTATTTAATCCAGTACTTGATAGACGACCACAAAGCCAGACTTGAACACACGACTCATTCTCTAACATTCATCATCATATAACCCTTTTCTAATTTCATGCATGCTTGTTGCCTGGCTCAATAGAGAATGTTTTTTTATAGAAAGTTTCAATACTCTGAACACTGCTTCCATGGCATCAACATAAATTTTTTCAGAATTTCTGACTGTAACAATAGTTCATTCACTTCCAAGCTTTACTAGCAATATAATCTATTATATCAAGCTTTGCATTCAAATTGAATAAACTGTAAAACCCCATGAACGAGTTGTCACTCAACCACTAAATAGTCCTTCCAACTGTTCCAAAACAAAACCGAACTTTACGCCACCTAATTAAATTCAGAGGGAGCAGAAGAATAAAATATAAACTATCAGGGGGAAAAACAAAAAGGGAAGATGACCAGCAAGCAAGAAGTTACAACTGTGATATCCTTCTTTATGCTCCAAGAAAATGAAAAATAATATGGCAACAGAAAATCTTTTGTTAACTAAAAGACTTGGAAATTTCTTTCCAACTCCATTTTGCTGTCCCTGAATCTTCACTACAGGCATAGACTGTTTTGACATTTTCTTGGTCTCAGAGTGACATTAATAATTCATAGCAGCTAACATAGCAGCTATTAGTGTACATGGAAGAAGAGAAGGAGATACAACCTTCTGCCTTCAAACCCAACTTTATATCAAGAAAGAACAATCTGTTGCATTACTTTCTAATGATTTTTCGTTCCAAATTTTACAATTTAAACAGATCACAGTGAAATTAAATTGGACCTCTGTCCCTCAATGGAAACCTTGATGTTCTCATGATACAAACTGGGCTATGGCACCCCCCCTACCTTTGCATCAAGGACTGCAAGAAAAAAGAAAAAAAGGTTTTCGATCAAAATACGTTCATGCATCCTTAAATGCAACAAAACAAAATAAAGATTAAAAACATCGATAACTCCACTTGGTCGGACCAAAAATGTATTGATTAAAATGCTTCCAAAAGAATGGTTCAAACAGCTACCTTAAAGTACTTCATTAAAATCAAACTCTCATCAAGAGTAACATATACTTACAGATTCTTGTCATATTTGTCTCTGGCCAAGGAAAATAAAATGAATAAGATCTTATACTTGTTATTTTGTTGCCGGACTAATTAGTTTATACTTGTTCTGTCAGAACCATCCAAGGAAACCATAATAAATCGTTTCATAAGCAGCAGATAAGTGATTTCTTTGAGTGCAGGCATACATCATCTCTCACTGGGAAAGAAAGGTGTATGTCTCCCAAATCTAACTGGAGGAAAATCACAATACTACTTTCCTTCACAAAATCACAATATTATTCATGGAGCAAATCCTTATCTACGTTTAGAGAATGGATCCAAAGAATCCAACCAGATTTCAGACTTTGCAGTCCACTTATCATATAAAAGATAAATTTTCTCTTTTGAACATCAATAGATATTTCATGGGTACAAGATTCTGCAAAAGCATTGTAATAGAATAATGTAGCAATTAACTCCATAAATTCAAGGACAACCAGACTGGTCGTGCTATAGAAGATGTAGAGGAAACAAAAAACACTTCAGGAAAAAAATAATATTCAGATCTGAACATTGCTGAAACATGGGCATCAGGCGATTTCTTTACATGTCCAAAATACTAAACCAATCAGATCTTTTGTAAGCCAATTTCAATAGCATAAATGCCTTAGAACAGGATGAGAGCTTTAGATTTTTCAGCAGCAAACAAATATTTTTATCAGACCAATTGAATTGATCCAGCAGAACATACTCTAGAAGGTTTTTGCCTACTTGTTATCTAAGAAACATGGAACCTTGACATCATTTTTCTCTTGACTATTCTCCCTAATAAAGCTAACATTATCATACTGAGTTCTCTTTTACTTTTGCAACTTTTTTTCTTTTTACATCAAGAAAAGAAGCAAGCAGAGTACTTGCATTCCTGCAAACTAAAGCCATCAGACGCCAGTATGATGTCACAGGAACAAAATAGTAAAAGTTTACGCTGTAAATGTATAATATACCACATAAAGCTTGCTCCCCCAAACATAATTTTGTTTCTTTTGAGTAAAAGGTTGCATTTACCTTGACTCCTGTTGGAGTGTTCCCATGCTTAGCTGTAGTTGTGCTCCCATATGCATTAATTCCGGTCGAAGTATTTCCAGGCTTAGCTGTAGTCATGCTCCCAAAATTGAACTTTGACTTTTTATCTGCAGGCTTTAATATTTGAAAAGAACACATCAATGTCTCATCCACGCTCATCATAGCACCGGCATTATCAAATTCCCCACAATAATTAGGTGCCGAGAATATCGTCACAAGTTGTCGGTTGGCAAATAACTCATACCCATCCTCCACAACCTGCCAATGATAAGAGAAAGAATATAACTAATTAAGAACTGAAATAAACTAAAACTCCATATCCTCAATAGTCAATGCTAGACTGTATAGAAAGAAGCAACATTTTCCAATACCACTACACCAGCAGTGGAGGTCTGGGAATGTGTTAAGGGCTTCATTCTCATACCATTGAGCTGTAAATTGCTCTGAATTAAAATTAAAAAGAAAAAAGAAAAAAAAAAGCCAAAAGCCAAAAAACAAAACAAAAAACAAAAGAATTGAATAGAACTACACTAAACCCCCAAGATCATCATAGCAATCCTGGCAGGAGAGGATGTTTGGCTCCCATGGGTATATTCCCTACAGTCCTGCAATTGTAAAGAGGATATGAAGTCAAACCAGAAAACTCCAAGCAATTAAACCTGGTGAGCACGACAAACGAGATCCAAATCATGCTTTTGAAGAAACTCCGTCACTATGTCAGGACCAAATGTATACGAAACTCCCCTGTCATTGCTCCCCCAACCTTGAACATCTTTACTTGGGTCAGACCAGAGAAGATCACAGAGTAAACCTGTGTCCGGTACATCAGTTGGGCGCTGTAAATTTCTGATTTGATCTAAATTATGCAGCTCGGGAGAAAGACCCCCATGCATGCAGAGGATCTTTTCATCTATCAGGGCTGCAACTGGTAGGCAGTTAAAACAATCTGTGAATGCCTTCCATAGCCTCACATTGAATCTTCTCTTACACTCATCATAAAATCCGTATATACGGTTTATTGAAGCACATTCATGGTTTCCCCTCAAGAGGAAGAAATTCTCAGAATATTTTATTTTATATGCAAGGAGAAGACATATCGTTTCTAAACTTTGTTTTCCCCGATCGACATAATCCCCCAAGAATAAGTAATTGGCATTAGGAGGTAATCCACCGTACTCAAAAAGCCTTAAAAGATCAGAGTATTGGCCATGTATGTCCCCTGAAAACCATAAAAAGTTCAATTTTAAGAATTCGTGACATTAATAATCTTTGAAAAATAATGTTATTTATATGACAAATTAGGTAAGATATAAAAATAGTAGTAAAAGCATCCGACTGTTAGCCAGCAATCAGAAAAGAAAAGAAGGGTTTGATTACTTGACATAAATATAAAGCAGCCACCGTGATCAAACTCAATAGTTCCTCTGGCAACATGTACAATATCCTTCAAAAATTTAAAATTTCTATGATATTCAGTGGATATTATGCTTGTAGAACAAAATTTCATCTTTCCTGTTTCTATGATGATTTACTTACTGATTTTGTGTGGATGCATATATATGGAAAAATCATAACACTTAACAACAACAACAAAAATAACGCAGTTAAAACATTTCCATTACATAAAATGTAGATGGGTTTACCAAATTGTAAATATGCCTCGACAGAATCATAAAAAATTGTTCCAATCATCAAAAACTGAACTTTACCAGAATAAATGATAATCCTGATGAATATTGAATATCAAAGTACAAACATGGACTCACTAATTTACTAAAACAAAGTCCTGAATAAAGGTCTTAATACTTTGTCTAGTCAGATGAATGAAGTGATTCTACTATACCCAAAAGACAACCTAATAACAACATATAAGAAAAGTTGGCATACAACACCACGATTTTCATGGATAATTCCAGAAGGCCAAGCATGGGTTCAAAAAAACAGCTGAAAATTCCCAAAATGAGAACTCACACTCCAACACCACCATAGTGAGGCTCACATAGAAAACAAAAAATGGGTTGACATGAAATATTTCAAATACTGATGACCTAATCATATAAAAGACATGGACTTTCCAATTGATCACAAAAAATTGAACATTTAGTTAAACGCATCAAACCCACTAAACAAGACCCATCAAAAATTGAGGAAAAGCAGAAAAAAAAAAAGGGTGGATTTTTTGGCAAGAAAAAATACCACAAATCTTGATGGGTGCTTCAAGCTCTAACAAATTGGGCTGCTGCAAGAAGACGTCTTTAGAGACCGAACAAAGTTGTCGGATCTCGGACTCGGATAGCTGGACCTGCTTTCCGGGTCGGCCTCGGACTTCAAGAAGACGGTTGATTATGTCGTCAAGAACTGAGGGGTCCATTTCCTGGGAGTGGTCAATGACTGAAAGTCAACGGTTCGATTGAAGACAATTGAAAGACTGAGACTTTGAGGAGAAAAGAGGCAGAAGGAAGGGAAGAGAAGGAGTGGACGAAAAGCATGAGCCTTGGATGGTGGGGAATGGTGGGTTGGGTTCTGGTTGTCGTTTTCTGGAGAAAAGGTGTCGTTTCAGTGTCTGACAGTCTGAGACTTTCTTCTGTTTTTTGAGTAGGAAGGGAAAAAGTGGGAAATGCCTTTTGAGTTTGAGCAGAGGGAGGAGACCAAATGGGAAAATGGGTGATCCTCATTCAGTCATTCATTCCTACTCAAATTTAAATTCTAACTGCGTAAAAGATTTTTTCTTCTTTGCTTGCTTGCCAATGCCAACAAACTGAACAGTGCAAGATTTTGTTTTTTGTTTTTGGTTTTTCTTTTATGCTACAGGCGATAGTGTTCTCTTTTACTGTTCATTTGGAATCTGATGGTATAAAACTATAAATTGCTGCAAACTAAATACCTTCCTTGAGAGATTTAGTTGACCTTTGATTCTTCGTAATTATCTATTTTCAAATATACATACATATCATTTTATATAATTAGATTTACTTGCCAAACCAATGCTTCCAGAAATTATAGGAGTATTTTCATTACTTAAGAGACCTTTCAGATTTACTATTTTCATCACTTGTCAAAACTTTTATTATGAATACTTATTACCAAATTATTCCACTAAAAATCTAGTATAATAAATAGGATATAATTGAAAATTAAATTTTAATTCATATTACTTCACTACTGATAGTTTTATAATTGCCATTTCCAAACATTTGAATGAGAATTTTTCGCTCTCATCCCCCATAAGTATAACATTCTCAATAAACTAATTTCACAAACCAAACAAGGCATTACAATAATATAATAGATTAAGCCTTGAATTGATAATAATATTAAATATTTTTTTATAAATAATTATGTGGTATAAAAATAGTAAATAATTTTGAATGAATGCAATGATTGTAATGATTGTAATTTTTTTCGGTAACTATAATGATTCTAATTCTTTTCATTGAATGAAATCCAACTCCAAGTAATGTTTCCGTTTCAAGTAAGTCAAAGACTCAAACCCCAACAAAACAGGAGACACGTAAAAACCCGTACGTGTGATTTCCCATTAAACACATCCTTCCTACTATTGCCAGAACAGGAGTACAGGAGTACAGGACTACCCAATTATTGACTCTTCAAATCAAGTCTTTCACCCAAAAAAAAACCATTCTTCCTCTGAGATTCTCGGGAAACAAACAGCGGGCAGAAGATCCCTCCAAGAGACCCATCTGAAGAAACAGAGATGAGAGGAGGAGGAAGAGGAGGACATTCTTCTGGGAATTACAGAAACCCATGTTTGACTATGCACCAGCCATGGGCTTCTCTGCTGGTATATGGTATCAAGCGCATCGAGGGCAGGTCATGGCCTGCTCCTATTAGAGGTTTGTACCTTAAATTCTGTGAATTCAATTCAAAATTTCAATACCCATTTGGTTTAGTCTCATGTTCTTTACTTGAAAGTATTAGGCTTTGAGATTGTGGTACTGGGAAAGTAGGGGGAAAAAGGAGAGACTGAGATTATTAAGTGTTGGAATTTTTGTTACTTGGGAACTGAACTCGTAGAATCTTAAGTAAGCTGCAAATTTTTAATTTTTAAGTGTTTGATTTTGAGCAAAAAACTTGATTATTTGCTTTACTTAATATGTCCATGAAAAATAAAAGATTGAATGTGGGATCATCCAGTATTAGTGTCATTAATGTTTTTGTCCTTTCAATTTTGATCTACTTTTGTTGTAGTAGTTGTTATTGTTATTGCGATTATAAATCCTCAATATTATAATCTTGGACAGTGGATGAACCTTTTTCTAACTCCTTGAATTTGTCTTTTGAAGGTCGTCTTTGGATTCATGCTGCTAGTAAGGTTCCTGAAGATGCTACAATTAAAGCAATGGAGGACTTCTACAGGGAAATTTATGCAGTAAATGGAGTCACTGATCTTCAATTTCCAGAAAATTATCCAGTTTCAAGACTTTTAGGTATTCAAAGTTTGGTACTTTTTGTAATGCATGTTTCTTTGTGTGTGTTGTAGGATTTTGAGTGGGCTGGTTCAAGTAGTTTCTTTTTTTTCAAGTCTTTCGACTAAGGTTCTTCTACAATTCCGTTAAAACCAAGTTGAAAGAGCTTAAGTGATTGGAAGTCAGTGAAGTTAAAACCTATTTTCATGCCAATCAATTATCAAGCTCAGGAATGTATGCCGTCTTAGAGGGTGGGCAGTCAAATTACTTCTAAGGTTTCTTCTTTATGTTTTTATCCAGAGCGTAGGTTGGGGAGTGGCATTCTGAGGGGTTGGAATGCTTGGATGACAGTATTGCTTTCAACCATTTTTATTTTACTTTTGACTTTTACATTTTTTTTTTCGCTTGTTTTCTTAGGTGTTTTTCCTCTTGTAGGCATCTTGTGTGCATGGTTTATGATTTCCTGTTTTGCTAATAAATTCCCTATTTATAATTTAAAAAAATCTTAAGTTTCTCTGCATAATGTGTTGTTCCTCTCTCTCTCTCTTCCCACACGTATACACACAAACAAACACAAATTTTGACAAATTATTTCATCTATGAGATAGGGTGTGTTGAAGTGGTTGGATGTGTTAGACATGAAGAACTAGCATGCTGGGAGATGGTACCTGAAGGGGTGGGCTGCTCATTTTCTTGACCTTTTTGATTTCTTAATATATCAAAGTGATGATTTCATGGGTGCCAAGACTGTAAACTTAGCTTAGATTGTTTTCTTTCCTATGCAGGTAAGGCTGGAAGCACAAACTGATATGTGCTGGCTTTGTGAGCAGCCACAGGTGTGTATTTTCACACTGATCCATTTATGGCTACTTGTATGATTTGAAGAAGTAGACATTTGATCTCATTAAGCTTTTATTTATTCCGTTAATGCAGAAACTTTTAATTCCGTTTGAGATGCGTGGGTACCAAGGTGTCTATAATTTGGAAAAGAAGGTGCATATTGTCTACCAAAATTTACTCTCTCTCTTTCTGAGTGGGTATTTTGGAGCGGGCCTAATTTATTTACCTTATCAGATATATGAAGGTGCTGTTAGAGGTCTTACACCAGTTAAAGGTCCCCTCCCAATAAAGTTTCCACTTCCAAATCCACAAGATCCATTTTCCTTGAAACCAGGGTCTATCTCTGCACATGTCCATGAATCTAGAACATCTGAAGTGGAGAGATCTTCGAGTCTTAATGCGGCCATAGCTGGTGCACGAGCAGCGGCTACACAGTTCTCCAAAAACGTTCAAGCTTCCCAAACTACCACTCAAAATAGTACAGAGAAATGTCCAAGGACAGTTCCAATAAAGAGCAAATCTTTTGAAGAGGATAAAACGCCATATGCTAACTTCAGTGAGAGCTCTACTGAGGGGGTTTTGGCATCAAATAAAAAAGACCAAATAAGTCACATTAAGTGTGAGGGAACCAGCAGCAACGATCAACCTTCTTCTGGAGGTTTGAGACCTCATTGTGGTGCACCTTCTAAGGTATGGAGTTTCATCCAAGTGCATTTACACAGGGCTATCCATTATAAGAATTGTTGGTCGAGTTAATCTAGTTGGCTTTGAGTCTCTACTTGGTTTTTGATTCCTTCTTCACTTGCCTTACCATCATATTTTTAATAATTCAATTGCTTGTAGTGCAAAAATGTGCTCAGTTCTAGTTGTACGTCTTATTTGATTTGAGGTTGACTCATCTTAATCAGAGCCATTGCAAGGCCGCATAGAAATATATCTGGTTGTGGAGTGAACATGGAACTATAATAGATTATTCTTACACTCGGTTTATAAAAAAATGCATCACTAGGGTAGCGTTCCGCCTAGAGGGGAGCACATGAAGCGGAAGCGAGACCATCCACTTGAGTAATGCAAACATTGGTGAGAATTCAATGCCCCAAAAACATAATGGTTGAAAAGAAAAAGACCTCCCTCAATCAAGAGGAAAAAAGACTGTTTCTTGGATATTTGTCAGATTTGGTTTTATTAAGCATAGGCTCCCTCTAGTTACCTAATTTGTATCATATTTTAATATAACCCAATAATGATGGTCAGAATGCATTAGAATTGAAACATGGTGATAAATGGTGCTGGTTATGCATATGTTGAAACCATTGATATATTATTGTGAATTGGTGGAGGTTAATAGCCATTTGTGAATTGCCTGACCTGAAAACTTTGTGAATGAAATTTAGATTTTTGCTGCAGCGTTGAGAGGGCTGAAGCCATGATGAGTTTTCATGTATTGTTGGCCGGTGGAACTCTGTGGATGAATATCATATCGATCGTGTCTGTAGCATGCACCAGCTGCCATGACAAAGTGGATGTTCAAATTGGAATGGCTTTTCTACATTCCTTGTATCATATTGTATCTCTTTATTTTATCGTACACTAGATTTGATGTTAGTTTTTGCATAATATGCTCAAGAATCAAGATTGTAACTTGATTTGAATGGTACATTAATACCCCCATAATGCAAGTTTGGATCGGAGTCTGTAATTAAGTGGGATTAATTACAGATATGATAACATATGCATTTACCATTAATACAATCTCCAAAAGCAGCGTCTTCCTTTTCCTTACATTGCTTGTCACAGTGGGGTCGCCATCTACATCTCCCATGCCATGTGATGCTATAAGAAGTACATATGGGATACTTCAAGGGAACTTCCCTCCCTATATATATATATATGACGAAATTAATCAATCAATCATTAAAGAAAATAGATGAGAAAATGTAAGTATAAATAATTATATATTAATTTAATACCTGCACTTGCAAAGAGGATAAACGCAATGAAGATTACAAACAAGTAGTAAATTACAGATTTTGAACTTTTAGTAGCCATGCGTGCACACACGTACCCACAAAAGACAATTCTTTAGGATATAATCAAGCTAGATTGTATAGATCGATATCGCTAATTAATTGGGAAATTATATACTAAATATGTATAATATATATAGGTAGGGAGTAGGGAGAAATTGCCTCCAAAGCTTGCAGTGGGATCTGATAAAAACGTTGCCTTTTTTATACCAACACTATTTTTCTTTGAACACGTACGTACTCTTAACTCTTAATTAAAAATATATATATATATATTCATAAAATAATCCTAATCCTTATCCTTTATACAATTCTAGTTATGACTTATGAGTATGAAGGCCAAAAAAAAAAAACAATCTTTCTATTAATTACTAATTTTTTCCCACATTGTATTCAAGTTTTCCACAAACAATATATTCCTTTTCAAATACTATTGTGGAAAACATTATTCATTGTATGGCTGTCTTGTCATATATATAGGATACTAGGAAATAAATTTATTTCCTATATGTAAATGTTATCGATCTTACGGTTCTTACCAGACTATTACATTTTGAAAATATTTAACATTGATTGGTTCAGTTTTTTATAAGGATTTTTTTTTTTCATATATATAAAATTTTAGCAATCTCCAAAGAAGGCCCAGCTTTTAGATTTTACATATCCAGTATCTCCATTAATTTTAAAGGATTTTTAAAAATTAAATCGAAACTATATAATAGAGAGAAATACTTCCAAAACAAGCATGAAGTGTCGGCTACTCTCTATAATAATGAAAAGAGAATGTTAATTACTTTCTCCAATCTACTTTCTCAATGCAAAAATATTACAAAAACATCACAATATTAATTAGTTTAATATATAATTATACAATGCCTTTTCTTGTCCAATCAACCTTCTAATTTGAACTTTATGGATACAATTCAACTGCGTCCACAAATAAACATCGATCGTCATCCATATGTAAAAGTCTCGTTCAATTCGTTTATACTATTTAATTATATAAGATACAAAAAAACAATTCTAATTTGAACTTTATGGATACAATTCAACTGCTTCCACAAATAAACATCGATCGTCATCCATATGTAAAAGTCTCGTTCAATTCGTTTACACTATTTAATTATATAAGATACAAAAAAACAAAGTAGTATATATTTATTTAACTAGAAAGTCTAGAATTAATGAAGGTACAATGATTGTAGACCGATTTATTAATTGAATAAACTTTAGGAAGCAATATGAGGAATTAAAGTCCCCAATTAATGAAGTGGTTAATTACATGATGAAGCATAGCACATGCATTTGCCATGAACACAATCTCCAGAAATTGCGTCTTCTTTATCTTGACAATGCTTGTCACAGTGTGGAGGCCATCTACATCTCCCATGCCACGTGTTGCTTAATGATCCACATGATCCTGCTTCTCCTACATTAATTAAATATAAATAAACAAATAAAAGAAGAAGAGAAGAGCGATAATTAAAAGTACGAATTAACAAAAGTATAAATTAATATTATATAAAGTAATTAGTGTGATCTATATTTACCAATAGGATTTATAGCAATGAACGTGACGAAGAGTACAAAGAGGATGAACAACGTAATAAACATTACAAAGTGAAACAGGTAAACAGATTTTGGACTCTTATTAGCCATGCATGTACTACTTGATATAACTAATTTCTACCTCAATTTTCAATTAAACTATAAATAAAGGCTATTAGTTATATATCTACGAGTGTAATTATAATTAAGATGCATACTAGCTCTATTTATTGTATGCTATATGGAATATATATATATACATAAAATATGGATGAAGTTTTGGCAACCCAAAAGGAGTCCCAGCTTTTAGATATTATCAAACAAAACATCTCCAAATTTACGAGAAATTAACTATTTTCTGAAAACTGGATTGAGGTAATTTACATATATACACTAGGTAAACTGATTAATTCTTACTTGCATTGAAAAGACAGAGTAAAAAAGAAACTGGGGCACATTATTTGAAGGCAAGGAAGAGTTTCGGGGGTTTTTTTTTTTGGTCAATTAATTTTGAGTTTTCGTTTCTAAAATTTAATATATGTTAAGTATGAGAGTTATCAAGAATTAATCTTCCCATTATCTACCCAATTATACTAGTGGTACCAAATTTGTTCTTCAAGTAATGCATTAATACTATTTTTTATACAAAGAATTGTATAAAATTTTATGTTTTTTGTATTTCTTTAGAGATCGACTAAGACTGTAAAAAGAGATGGGAGAGGAGATGTGAGTTGGCGTGTGTTTATGGGTGAATTTGGGCTCAAAGCCCAAAAAAATTAGAGACACTTATTATGGGCCTGGCTACTCGGGCTTGGTCATCCACTAGCAGGCTACCAGCTGCGCCATAATATCATGATTTTTATTAGACATACGTATGCCGACACAAATTAAAGCAAATTAATAAATGAATTACTGGTTTCTGTCAATTGGATTCAAAGTCAATTTTTACATCATACTACAAAATTTTAATTTTAACATATAAAAGTTAAATCTATATAATGAGGAAATTAAAAGAAAAAGAAAAAGTTGCTATATGTATCTTAAATGGATGCATGAATGGTGTTGGTTCATTAATATTTAGTTGGTTTACCCACTTTTTGCTTGCCGACAATTAACAAGAAGTCCCACAAGCACTATTTGCCTCGAATGAGATCGATTCATGCATGCTTATATATGTCACTCACTACTGTTTTCATCTTATATATTCATTCCGGCCCCTTCATCCATCAAACATGCACCATGATATATATATATATGGAGAATACTTGGAACACATCTAGGCGTGACTTGCAAGTTACCTCGCTTCTTAAAAATACTTGTTCAGTAGTGCAGGCTTAGGATTAAAATTGTTCATTTTTTCGAATTACTTATTAAAGATCATCTTTCAAAAAACTAACTCAATTAAAATTTTTTATTTATTATATAACAGTTATCAAATAAATAGAATAAATTGACAATTATATTGCCATATATACATAGATATTAATTCATGTTTCATCAAATAGTGCCCATAGGTATCCCGAAATAGATTCTTTTGGCTTCATATCAGATACCAATCGACTACCACATGTGATTAATATATATAACTACTTCCTTAATTTATCAAGAGAGAAGATCAAAATGAAGATCCTCATCCAATCATCCTATTTGACTAAGTCAACTTAGTACTGTTTATATTTTGACCATATGAAATGATATTAAATTAATATTATAATATATGTTATCGATAAAGGGGTAAATCTGGCAAACATGTGGGCCATTTGGTTTGTCTTTAAGGATTAAAAAGAAGAAGATGGAGAGGAGGGTATAATATTGGTAAAAGGGTTCTTAATTTTGTTAGGTTCAGTCTCTACTAATTAGCTATCAATTAAAAATGGTTGTGTTATATCAGCTCGCCGTTTTCATACAAAACATGTAAACTAATAACTGTTCCCAACGGTCATGAACAAGGTCGATCAATTTCAACTACTTAATTAATGCAATCAATTAATATATATAGAAACGACTAGATTGGCAAACAAGTAGGTGTAGAGACGTACTGCTCTTTGTCTTTGTCTTTGTCTCTGTCTTGTCTTTGTTGACTAATAATTATCAAAGGAGAAGATTAACCCTCCATTATCTTAAAATTTACAAATTAGAAAGAAAACTATCCTATTAGCTAGCTAATAAGAAGAAACTAGTGGCCGTCATCTCTCCACCTTACATCTCCATCATACGCACCCAAAAACAAAGAGAAAATAAACAAGAACAAAAAAGGGTCCACGAGCTAGGGACACGTACGGATGATATTAATTAATTGGAGCAACATTAAAAAGAGTGAGAATTAAGTAAACTAGGCAGTAGTTATAGTGAGAAGCTCCTCCAAATAGTCAGCACCTAAATCCTCCAATACCATCACATTTTCCAAGTTGAACTCATGTTGATGGTGATGATGAATTAGCTTGTTCTTCTTTTTGTTGCTTGATGATGACTTCCTTTCGAGGGAGTGTCTTTTTTTCAAGGCCAAAACGGGCGACGAACCCTCTTCGAACCCGTACTTCATCTCCACGAGAGACTGATAAACGACGTCAGGTGGGAAGTTGAGAACCGCCAGAGACCCCCGCATTGCGAATGCTGCTTGGTCATAAGCCAAGGCCGCAGCCTCCGCCGTGTCGAAGGTTCCCAACCAAACCCTAACCCCATTTCGGGTGGAATCTCTTATCTCCGCCGCGTACTTCCCCCAAGGCCGCCGCCGGACCCCACGGTACGCTACCACCTGGTCATATGCATCTTCCGGAGTGGCTTCGTGGTGATGAGGATCTCCTGCAGGGGCCTCAGCCAGAAGTCCGTAGAGAAGCATTTCTTCCGAGTCGTTCTCATTGAAGGGAAGCTGGCCATGGGGTGCTACTACTTCTTGGTTATAATTGTAGTAGTACTCATGTTCATCATGATCTCCACAGTTGAAGGAAGATGAAGAGTCAAAAGAGATTTCGGATGAATTTGAGGAATCCATTATATCAAATTTTGAGATTGCTGAGTTGGTAGTTGGTGTTGTGGAAAATATTTCAAAGCCAATCGGAGTTTATATAGAGGCACAGAATATAGATAATGCACAATAATAGTAATAAATGGATAGAAACTGATTAACATTGAATGAATGTTGTGGGACCAGACCAGGCAAGGGCTTGATCCACGTGGGTCAAAGACTCTAATTTTTTAAACCATAGGATCCATGATGGACATGGCGGCAGCCAGGTCAAGTCAACCAAAGTAAGAATTCAATGTGACGTCACCCAGGAGAAAACTCCTAAATTATGAAAGCTGTTCCATGGATCTCCCAGAAAATGGAACAATAGCTTGTCGCATAGTAGACTAGTGGCCATGTTGGAAGAAAAAAGAGAAGATATTAAATATGCAACAGTACATATAATTAATAAGACAGTGAGCTACTCACTTGTCTCTTCTTAAGTTCTTATCAATTAATTTGCAAAATTTATGGAGTGAGGCACACTTGGGCTGGTCCTTTTCGAACCTCTCTTTGTTCATCACTTCATCCATATCGGAGGTTGTGCTTAATTAAATCGAAAAACAATATTAATTCCACCTTCAAAAATAAAACAAACAACAAAAACTCATGAGCATGGATGACTTAATTACCTTTCTTTTTATTTTTCTTTTTCTGTCTTAATTAAAAGATTAATTAATTAGGCTGTTCTTAATTTGTCTTGGGACCATTTTATATATATTGTTCTTAACAAAATATGATAAAGGACGTGTTTGATTGCATATGCTATTTACTTAATCTATACTCGAAAAGCTGAAACAACTAATATAATTCCTATTTAGTCCTTTGGAGATATAGTAATAGTAGTATACACTAGTATAGCAGTGATCCATGCTGGTTAGTGGCTAATTTACTCGAAAATTGTAAAATAATATTGCACGAGTGTTTGATTGGGACACTAATGGAGGCAGTCCTAATTACTTTGCAAAAAACATTTGTTCAGTCAAAGTTCATGCATATGCCACGACCTTTAACCTTTTCAAGAGCTAGTTTATTAAATGGGTTTAAAAGATTAGTGCAGTGCAACAACAACATTGCCTTATTTCATTAAAATAAAAATGAAATGAAATGATATAAAGTTATTATAAAAAGTGGGTTGAATATATAATCCCTGTTAATTAACTATGGTATATAGTTTTGCTGCTGACAAAGAAAAAGAGAAGTTAGCCATTTATTGTTCCAAAATATATCTTTTTCATACATTTGGTTATATATATATATATGGTTGCTCAATTTATAGTTTGACATAAATATTCCGTATATATAATATAACAGCCTGAATAATAATAATAATAATGTTATGCTAGTATAAAATATATGATTCATCAGCAACAGCAACTATTTATATATGCACGTGAGCTAATTGCATGGCCCATGGATCTATTTTTGACCAGGAACCAGGAACCAGGAACCAAGAACCATAACAAAACTACTCATATCATATATATGTAATATGTCCCTATCCAATTCGATCGATCACCATGTTGGCACAAACTTACAAAACATTTCCAATAATTTAGAATGGGAAATAAAATTAATTAATTGGCCAGAGAAGGAGAAGATATATAACTATTTCGAAAAACAAATTGGCTACGGAATATTTTGGAAGTGCATGAACCTGTATGCATCGTTTATGCAACTTGGTCCTCTTCGATATATCATTTAAGATACCACCATATATTTTATATTTTTAATGACATGTGCTGTAATATCGTGGTCAAGACCTCAGTGCGTCATAAATAAGGCAGATATATATTTTCCACTCTATACAAAATTGATTAACAAAATAAAAAAACGTTTAATCTTTAATTATCTGTGCAGAATTAATTAGTCCTCGTATATATACATGAATGTATACCACTTTTATGTTTTGAAATTAAGGTCAAACAATCTCGAAATTTGTTTAAGCACAAACCAAAACTTATTCCATGCATGATGCATGAATTCAAATCAGTACTTATGTTTTATTTATGGTTACCTTCCAATTCCTACCAGGAGATTATCATAAGTTCATAACTGATAATTGGGTATAAATGGTAATGCTCCCATTGTTCGTAACACAATCATTGACCAAACAATTTTGAACCGACATTAAATTAAAGCATTGCTTTATTGATTAGCCCTCGTGAGTGTGGTTGCGTTTCTAACTTTTACATCACTCTTTGGAATAATATTCAGCCATATATATATTATTCATTTCATATGTTATAATAGAATAAAGCCATTATATATATATATACATATGGTCCAATTACTAGACATGAATTCTCACTGAAAAGCAATTAATTAACCAGTTCATGACCTAGCTAATTATATAATATATTAATTATTGTTGCCTGTTGAATCGGTAAGGCTACCAGACAATCTCCTCGTGAAGATAGAACATGTGGTGCATTGTAAGAAGCCAAGTGTCGTATTCAATAAAAAGACCCTTAATTAATTAATTGAAGTAATTAAATTGGTTAACAAACAAAATCACGGCCAATAATAATACGGTCCAACTTTATCTACAATTCCAGTACGTAATATTGGTGACGACAAATCTCAAGAATGCTTTGAATCTTGTTTGACTGAATAATAACAAAGGGTAGACATGATTATGAATTTAATACTAAATTAATTACCACCTGTATATAATTAAGCATGTAATTTATGGTCAGAGACTCGAGCAGTGGCTGTGTGTGTTTCAATTTTCAAAAAGCTGGTCAGCCTATTGTATTATAACCACACTGTCTTTAATCTTTTACACTTAATATTATGATTGCCTTGCCTGAATAAAAAAATAGCTACATATATCCTCCTTAAAGGTTGGTCTGGTCAATCAAACTTCCAGAAGCATTTGAAAGTCTTCCGGAGTTCAAACTTTCACATGAATTTTGGTCAAAAGTTTCAAAGTGGAGTGATCTAGTGCTCTAAACAGGACACTAAATACTCACTCTTCTCTATTGGGCTACCCTTCAGCGGGCCACTCTTAACAGATTGGGCTGGGCCTCCAGCATGGTTTGAAGTGAAAATGGGTTTCATTTCCAAGTCAATTATTTAGGCTGCATGTCATGGACTAAGTCCAACAAGATGCTGGTCCAGCCCAGCCCATTAAGATGTTAACTGACTTGAACATGCTTGCTTGCTTCATCTACCAACTGTCTGTCAAGTGTCAACCAAAAGAAGAAGCATATCACCAGATAAGGGACAAAGCTCCTTCCCTGTTCACTGCCTCTCACTCCAATTTCCAAACCCGTCAAACCCACCATGATATCTTTAACTGCAAACACTCTGAAACCCATCTCTGCCTTTAACCATAACACCAACACCAACACCAACCTCTTATTCTCCACCACCTTCCTCAACCCACATCCACCACCCCTCCTCTATCCCAAACCCCCTTCTTCTCTCAAATCCATCTCTGCCACTCTCATTCCCTCCTCAAGCTCCCAACAGCAACAGCAACAGGTCTACCAGCCATTCCGGCCACCCCCATCTCCTGTTCCCGGCAAATTCAAAAACCTAGACGCCAACGGCCGCCTCGAAATCCTCGCCAACCGCCTCGGCCTCTGGTTCGAATACGCCCCTCTAATCCCCTCCTTACTCCAAGAAGGGTTCACCCCTCCCACCATTGAAGAGGTGACTGGAATTTCAGGCGTTGAGCAGAACCGCCTGGTGGTCGCAGCTCAGGTGAGGGCCTCTTTAATCCAATCCAAGACTGACCCAGAAATTGTTTCTGAATTTGAAACCGGGGGTGCTGAGTTGTTGTATGAAATTCGGCTCCTCAGTGCCCAGCAGCGTGCCGCCGCGGCCCGATTCATTGTTGAGAACAAGCTTGACGCCAAGGGGGCGAATGACCTTGCTCGTTCGATGAAGGATTTTCCTCGTAGACGAGGAGATAACGGATGGGAGAGCTTTAATTATGCTCACCCTGGAGATTGTCTTTCGTTTATGTATTATAGGCAGGGTAGGGAGCACAAAAACCCCTCAGAACAGAGGACTGTTGCTTTAGAGGAGGCTTTGAGAGTTGCTGAGACTGATTTGGCCAAGAAAACAGTTTTGAAAGAGTTGGAGGGGGAGAGTGAGGAGAAAGAAGGGAAGGAAGGGGATCTTTTAGTTGGGGTTAAGGTTCCGGTGGTGAGGATGAAGTTTGGGGAGGTGGCGGAATACAGTAAGGTTGTGATTTTGCCAGTTTGTAGGGCGGAGGAGAAAGATAAGGAGGTTTTGGAAGCGCCATTGGAGTGTAGGAGTGAGGGGGAGTTTGGCGTGGTGGTGGCGGAGAAGGGGTGGAAGAGGTGGGTGGCATTGCCGGGGTGGGATCCAATGGTGGGTTTGGGGAATGGGGGAGTGGTGGTGTCGTTTGCTGACGCGAGGGTGTTGCCTTGGAAGGTGAATAGGTGGTATAAGGAGGAGCCTATACTGGTGGTGGCTGATAGGAGCAGGAGGGAGGTAGCAGCAGATGATGGGTTTTATTTGGCAGAGATTGAAGGTGGGGATTGGGGATTTAAGGTTGAAAGGGGATCAACATTGAAGGAAATGGGTGTGAAGGAGAGTTTAGGGACAGTGGTGATGATAGTGAGGCCGCCAAAAGAAGACTCAGAAAATCAATTGAGTGAAGAAGATTGGGAGTGAAGGAATGAGGGTATGATCATTGTATGCCACTCTTTCTTACAATGATAAGAATTTTGAGTAATGATTGAGATGAGGTTTAGATCAATGCCCTGCAGAAGGGTTTTTTTATTGCTCT
This sequence comes from Purshia tridentata, assembly GCA_003254885.1. Classification (NCBI taxonomy): domain Eukaryota; kingdom Viridiplantae; phylum Streptophyta; class Magnoliopsida; order Rosales; family Rosaceae; genus Purshia; species Purshia tridentata. Next base: position 21,191 of record QANT01006358.1, read on the forward strand.
CCTTGTTTCTTTGGCCTTGATGGCTCTTGTTTAACCAGACATGTTGTAATTTTCCCATTTCTTCTTTTGTAGGAGGGTATACCCATTTTTATGTTTATCTTATATCTTGTTCAATAATCTATGAGTTCAGATATGTCCTTAATCTGTGCTCATGATGCTTATTGTTATATTTCTGTCTAAACTGTGCCAAAAACTTATACAAAGATTTATATATCAGTATTCTCTTGATTGTGGGAGTTTGGTTTGTCAATTTTTATTATGTCTACCGCACAAGATATTTAGAAGTGAACAGATAGTTTCTAATTCAAATTCATGGTTTACCTTATTTATTCTTTTCTTTTTGGCTCAAGTTTTAAAAGGGGAAGGAGAAGTTAAAAGGATCGCACATCCACATGACTTGAATTAATCTGAGATTGTTAATTGTACATTTGTTTGAACATGAGCTCTGATCTTACATGACTGACCATCGCATGATTTTGTTGACATATAACTTGAGGATGACCATTCTTAATTCTGTCACAAACTCTAACACAAGTCATTCTTCTAATATTCCTAGCTTTGGTTACTGGTTGCTGTGATGCATCCAAGTTGTTAAGTTAAGATTTGAGTTCAAGGTAATAATTAGGCAACACATTGTTCGGCCTTTGCAAATCCCATTTCCATGAATAACCCGAATACAATTCAGTAACATGTATATGAAGCTGCGAGTTAAAGTCCTACGAACTCGGAGATCATAATTTTGAGGGGGAAAGGAATGACCAGTTGAAGGCGGTATATTTTAGAAAGTAAGAAATACCAGGCTGTTTTGCAGAAAATAAAGAGATACAGCAAGATCGTAAACATTCATAACATCTAATTGGCAAACCACAAAAGATTAGCATTTGATGTCTCTTCAAAGATGATCCAAAGTAAAAACATGCGTTTATTCAAATTTATCAACAAGAATTCTACTTGTTACAAGAGCATCCTAATTTACTTTTAACAAAAGCAACTTGGCTTTAAAATGGGCATGAGCTCAAGGAAAACATTAATCTTGTAACCAACAATATCTGTAAGACCATGATGTTCCTTGAGACCTCCCCACTATTCAAACATCTCTCAATTCTCTGTTATCTGACCACAGTCTTCAATAACAACAGGTTCTGAAGTCTTCCCACTATCTGAACCCACCTTCTCCATCTCTTTAACGACACTATAGCCATCAACAACTTTCCCAAACACAACATGCTTCCCATCAAGCCAAGATGTCTTCTCAGTGCAAATGAAGAACTGAGAACCATTAGTATTTGGTCCGGCATTTGCCATGGACAAAATTCCAGGCCCTGTATGCTTCAGCTTGAAGTTCTCATCTGCAAACTTCGCACCATAAATCGACTCCCCTCCAGTCCCATTACCCCTTGTGAAATCTCCACCTTGACACATGAAATTCGGGATAATACGGTGAAATGCAGAGCCCTTATAGTGCAGTGGCTTCCCGGATATTCCGATCCCCTTATCGCCTGTGCACAGAGCACGAAAGTTTTCAGCAGTTTTTGGTGTCGCATCTGCAAATAACTCCATTACAATTCGACCCGCCTTCGCCTTTCCAATCAGTATATCAAAGAAAACCTTTGGGTTCGTCATTATTTCTAATTTAAGAACCTGGGAAAAAAAAAGAAAGGATGTTAGCACTTCCAAGATACAGACACTAAACAAGTAGTTCCAATCACAACAACATTAAAACAAAATATATTCATTGTAAGCATTAAATCAATAAAAATGAGACAAACCCATTATGGCACGCAAAGAAATTTATCAACAGCAAGAGTAAGTATGGGTCACCCAAAATCCCAAAAAAAATAATAATAATAATAATTAAAAATAGCAAATGAGTTAAGCGATGTTCATCATTCTTGCAAAAATCCTCAAGACTGCAAATTTATCAAGAGGGTATTCAAAAACAAGAGTGATTTATGATTTTGCACAGCTTTTGAGCGCATTGGTTTTCATAAATCACCAATAAGCCTTCGATATGTGCTTTTTCTCTTTTTATTTCATATGGGAATGGGACGCAATAGCATTACATTAAGAGCAATATAAAGTAGTAGACTGAATGGAAAAACAAACAAAAAATTGGAAAGATGGAATAGATAAACGAAGTACCTGTGGATGAGATTTGGGTTGAAGACGCCACTAAGACTGAGATGAGTGACTAGGGTTTTAGTTGTGTTTATATAGGCGCAAAGAAATGGGTTTAGGGTTTTGGATGAAAACGGGAAATAGTTTGCAAGACCATCCTTGTTTTTTGGGGTATTTTTCAATTTACCCCCACTTTCTTCTGTTTTTATGAATATGGTAGTTTTAGGTCCATTGTCCAGCCCAGGCCCAACTCCAATTAAGGCAGAAGTGTCAGATGTGGAGGTAAGTATGCAATTCCACACTCTATACTTCAATGGACCAAATGATGGTCACAACCAAACCTCAACTCTTATCATCACCATCTCTACTTCCGCTCACAGTTCAAAAACTCCAACAACCAACTTCTCCCTCCCAATTGAAATTCAACCAAAACCCACAAAAGAATCACCAACCAAGCACTTCTTTCACACCTCATGAACCACCCAACCTTGACCAGACCGAGCAAATACATGCCCACATAATCAAAACCCACTTTGATCACACCCTTCAAATTCCTCTTAGGCCCCTCCAATCCCATTTGAGCCCTGCAGCTCAATACAACTTCTTAATAACATCTTACATTAAGAACAACTGCCCCAAAGATGCACTAAAGATATATTCGCAAATGCGTAGAATGGACACCCAAGTTGACAATTTCACCATCCCATCAGTTCTCAAAGCTTGCAGCCAATCCTCTTTGGCCATTTTAGGAAAGGAGACGCACGGTTTTGCGTTGAAGAGTGGATTGGATAGTGATGTTTTTGTGTGTAATGCGTTGATCCAAATGTACAGTGAATGTGGGAGCGTGGTCTTGGCGCGCTTATTATTTGATCAAATGGCTGAAAGAGATGTTGTTTCTTGGAGTACCATGATTAGGAGCTATGTCAGAAACAGATTGTTTGGTGAGGCATTGGAACTTATAAGAGAAATGCATCATGTACAAGTAAAGCCTAGTGAGATTGCCATGATTAGCATGGTCAATCTCTTTGCAGACACTGCAAATGTGGAAATGGGGAAAGCGATGCATGTTTATGTTGTAAGGAATAGCAATAATGAGAAACTGGGAGTTCAGATTAACACTGCTTTAATAGACATGTATGTCAAGTGTGGAAAACTAACTTATGCAAGAAGGCTCTTTGATGGGTTGGCTCAGAAAAGTATTGTATCCTGGACTGCAATGATTGCAGGATACATTCATTGCAACAAATTACAAGAGGGCGCAAAACTTTTCAACAGAATGCTAGAAGAAAGAAGTTTTCCTAATGAGATTACGATGTTGAGTTTGGTTATTGGATCTGGGTCTGTAGGTGCTCTGGAATTGGGCAGGTGCCTGCATGCCTATATTCTTAGAAATGGGTTTCCCATGTCTTCGGCTTTGGCCACTGCTTTGGTCGATATGTATGGAAAATGTGGTGAAGTCAGATATGCAAGGGCTATTTTTGATAGCACGGAAAACAAAGATGTCATGATTTGGAGTGCTTTGATCTCAGCTTATGCGCGTGCCAATTGCACTAATCAGGCTTCAGAAATCTTTGCCCGGATGAAGGAAAGCGGAACAAGGCCAAATCAAGTAACAATGGTTAGCCTTATTTCATCATGTGCAGAAGTGGGAGCCCTTGACTTGGGCAAGTGGGTTCATTCTTACATTATCCAGCAAAGGATGGAAGCTGATGTGATATTAACAACAGCTCTGGTGGACATGTATGGAAAGTGTGGGGACATAGATGTGGCTTTCAGGCTGTTCAGTGAAGCCACATATCGAGACAGTTGCATGTGGAATGCCATGATGACTGGATTTGCTATGCATGGTTGTGGAAAACAAGCTCTGGAACTCTTTGAAGAATTGGACAGACAAGGTGTTGAACCTAACCACATTACATTTATAGGAGTTCTCCATGCTTGTAGTCATGCTGGATTGGTGGAAGACGGAAAGCGGATTTTTGAGAAAATGGTTCATGGCTTTGGCTTGGCTCCGAAGATTGAGCACTATGGATGCATGGTGGATCTGCTTGCTCGAGCTGGACAACTTGATGAGGCTCATGAATTGATTAAAAGTATGCCCATGAAGCCTAACATAATTGTGTGGGGTGCCTTACTTGCTGCTTGCAAAATTCATAAGAATCCCAACTTAGCTGAAGTGGCAGCAAGGCAGCTTCTTGAGTTGGAACCTCAAAATTGTGGTTACAACATTCTGATGTCAAACATCTATGCAGCATCAAACAGATGGAATGATGTTGCTGGGGTGAGAAAATCTATGAAGGATATAGGAACCAAGAAAGAACCAGGTCTCAGCTCAATTGAAGTAAATGGCTCAGTTCATGACTTCTTAATGGGGGATAAGCGGCACCCGCAAACAGGAAAAATCTATGCAATGCTTGCTGAGATGACCAAAAGGCTGAAAGAAGCTGGTTACACTCCTAACACATCTGCTGTGTTACTGAACATAGATGAGGAAGAGAAAGAAACTGCGCTTAACTATCATAGTGAGAAACTTGCCATGGCATTTGGTCTAATCAGTACTGCTGCAAGTACCCCAATTCGGATTGTGAAGAATCTCCGAGTTTGTGATGATTGTCACACAGCGACCAAGATATTATCAAAAATTTATGGGAGGGTAATGATAGTAAGGGACCGTAACCGCTTTCACCACTTCAAAGAAGGATCTTGTTCTTGTGGTGATTATTGGTAGCGAACTACTAATTATTTGTAATATGTAACATAAATTCTGAAATTAATTATTTATTTTGATACTTCTTATTTCCAATTGACTGCCTCAGAATCAGAGTTGCATCCTGTTTTAATTAGTAGACTTCTTAGCAAGAGAATAGCCATTTCATCTGTAACAAGAAAAGACAAATTGTACATAATAAAAGCAAGTGATGAGAAAACATTCTACACGGCGAACCATCTTACATTGAAACAAAAAAATTCTGGATAACCGATTACAAGTTTTCTTTCTTTTATCTTTCCCTTTTAAGGAATGATCAACATCCATGACAAAAAGATATTATCAACCAAGCCACTGTTCAGTTCTACGTTCCCCACTAGCTCCAACAGCACGCCGAATGCTGATCTTTTCACCAGCATACTTTTGCTGCAGCCATTCAAAAGCATTCACATCAAGTTTCCCAGTAACTGATTTCCCTTGTTTTCTTCGATTATGTTGTTCCCGTATGGAAGCCCAAAGTTTCTCAATGGCATTCCTCTGTTTCAATGTGAACCTTGCTATGTTATCAAAAGCATGCTTTGCTAATATGTCTATGACTGTTTGGCACCTGCAGAGGAAAAGAAAAGAAAAATAAGAAATTATAGCTCTTCAGATCATACCCTAGAAAACACGTGGAATAATTGAAATTTTCCAGAATTTACCATGGGGTTTTATATCGCCGAGCAGCTATCTCTAAACAAAGAACCAAGGCTTCTCTTTGTGACTTAAGGAATCTCTTGGTCTCGTCCTCCTCCCTGATCTTAGTAGTTGTATCTTTCTTTCCCTTTGTTTTATCACCTTTCTTCACAGAGCTAGGAGTTAAAAATACATCAAGCCCAAATGGATCAGCCTCTTTCTCATTATTTTCTTCAGCTGGTGTTGCTGAAGTCACATCCTGCTTCATTTGATTATCTTCATCTGTAATTTTATTTTCGTCTTCCAGTGCAGCAGCTTCCTCTCTGTCATCATCCTCAGTTGCAACTGGCAGATTATAAATGGCTTCTTTTATTTTTCCAGCGGTTTTTGAAAACTTCGTAAAAGTTCACATAACACAAGCATGACAATGGCAAAAGAGGGGAAAGGGAAAGAAGGCAAAAAGGCAAGTCAGGCATGGTGAGGAAACCATAAAAACACATGGAAGTTCCAAACAGAAATTCATAATTAAGACATTCAGATAAAATTAAACCAATTTTTTTTAACGAAATCATCACTTGTTATGATTACAATGATCATGTGAATACATCATGGATGACTGATTCAGAATGCATACATCCCAAAAATGGTTGTATGGTTCTGAATGGATGTACCAAGGCTAACCATTACATGATTCACAAGTATGATCACAAATTATGCCAATATGCCATAAGAAAAGTTCTCACCAGGAAGCTGTCATCGGTGAATAAGTCATTTGCCGCCACTGCCCTGATTGTCCATGTAGTTAACTGATTCTTTTGCTTCTTATTAAGACACTAAAATAAAAAATTTAGGTAATGAAAGTTTCATATTTGAATATAAAATATTAGTAACATTATTGTGTACTATATATAGACTTTTGATCTTACCTCAGAGGCATCTTGTGCTGCTGAGAACAGTGCATGGTAATCTGCTTGCATGGAAGGAGCCGTACAAGAAGTAGCAGATGCCATTGCGGCTTCTAGTATAGAAAAGAAGTAATCACTAGTTTCGGCCTTGACACTTCCGGCCTGAATCAGCTGGATGGCAAGCTTTGAAGCCTTACCAAACTTCGTAGGATTCTTTATATGTGATGCTATCTTCTGCATGGCCTCTTTAACCTGTTGCTCCGAGGCATCTGTCGTGGTTTTAAACCTCAACTTCTTTTCAGGTACAGTATCTGTGAACCAGGTCCAACACTTCAGCTTCATTTCAAAACATTGATACTTCATGCAAGTTGCACAAATGAAAAATAAAGAGAGTCTAAACATTGATATTAGAAATTTGGCAGCTGGAATTTTAAAGGGGAAACAAACTACATCAAAAAAATACCAGCCACCGAGAACCACATTTCCAAAAGCTGCATTCACAAATATTTTCCTAACGACAAACTATTGTCAGAGAACACAATTTCAGTCCCTTATTCAGGGACAACACCCACGAAAAAATATATATAGATACTGTTCTCGAACTTCCACCTTGCTTAGTAAAACCCAAAACATATTCGAAAAAAACAAATTTGAAATCTACTCTTTGAAACAGTGGGACTCTAAACCTCCTCTTTTCCGGATTCATTGTATAAAATCCAAGTAACAATAACAATTCAACTCCGTAAGTTAAATGAATTCAAATTTTGTTTTCTTGGGGTTTCTCAGCAACGAAAAAGAATTTAAAGCAAAACCATAATGCACTTTTGCAGCCTTTGAAGCCATGTAATTATAAACAAAGAATCAAAATGAAGAATTACCTTCTGGGTTTGGTTCAGAGGGTTCAGAGGGTTTGGGCCGCTTGAGGGCGCTTTTAAGAGCTGGTTTCGAAGCAGGAGGAGCAGGAATAGGGGAAAAAGAAGAAGAAGCGTCGTTGTTAAAAGTGGCGGTTTTTGATTTCTTTCGTGGTTCTTGTTCTTCTTGATGTTCGGAAGGAGGAAGAGGGTTTGCAGAGGGTGGAGGAAGGCCTCCAAACAGGTCGTCGACCATCTCTCTCACCAACTGATTGACCCAATCCTAGCTACGATTTTTACAAGCCCTCAAATATGGTGACACCGCCATGGCAGTCCCAAACAAGCTACAAGCTAATAAGTAAGATTTGGGCCTGATAAAAAAACAATTGGGCTTTTAGCTTTGGTTTGTTTCTGTTTGTGGCCTTGGGCTTGCCCTTCCTACTTTTATCTTGGCTCTTGGTGTCTTATAAATTCATTATTTTCCTTATTACGTTTCTTTTTCATGTTGAAACTTTATGAGTTTGTTTTTTTTAAATGAAGTCATTTAATCAGACTACTGCCATGTCAAATAATAAGATATGTGTCATTAATTTTTTTTTTTTTTGCGGGTTTAGAGTATGCATGGGTTCAACTCATGTCCTTTCAAGGTGTGGAATCTCAAAATTAAAACCAAATATAAAATCGACAAACTAATACCAATGACTCAAATAAGAAGCAAAAATGCACTGCTGAATACTCGACAATGGCTGCCAAACGCTTATAGCCTGGTATATATGCGTGAAAAAATTAGAAATTAAATAGACCAATATCATGTGACATGGAATGGTTAAAAGCCCATATGGAAGTCTAATGAACCAATTAATTAGAATTTTAAAAGTCTTAAGTTTTTAGTCTGTAGATGTAAAATTAAATGATCGACCTGAATGGAAGTCTCCTTTTAAGAAATTAAATAAAATCAGTTTCCTATACAAAAAAAAAAAAAGGAATCACTAGTTTAGTCTCTATTCCAAGAAATTAAAATATGAAAATTCGGCATATTGTAATAACTGAAGAATATAACTAAGCTATAAACATGTAGATATTAATTTTTCTCTTCTACTTAAGGTTTCTAAATGAGATTTTGTTTCTTAATCTATAGATGAATCTTAATGGTTAATTAAATATCATAATCCCGTACGTTGATTATATATTCTTAGTTAAGATGATTGCACATGGCCTGGTGATCTTATTTTTTTGTTTTTCTCACATCAGTTAATTATAGTCAAGATTTGGACCTAAATAGCACTACTCCGTAGTCCTTAATTACCTATCCCAATTCAATATAATCCACTTTAATTTTTTTATTCAATATTTCCCACTTGATCGAGTTAAGGCTCATATGAGATTAATTACAATTTGCATTTGAATTAAGGCCGGCTTACGACATGAGACATCAGTTTACATAATGTGGTTTTGCTTTGTGTCATATTTGGGCACACAGAAAATTGGTGAGAGAAACTTTAACAATACATAACCTAATTTCCTCACTGCAGAAGTATTACTTAATTAATTAAGGAAGAAAAGGAGCATGCAAAGATGGTAGGGCTTGAAACTTGATTAGGCAGCTGCTTTAATTACAAGAGCTAGAGGGAATATCGAAGAACTTTAGCAAATTAATTAATTAATATATATGACTAGCATGTATATATATATATATATAGAGCGAGAGAGAGAATAATGAAAAGATTGTGGGAGTAAAATTAGTCGAATGGTGAACACTGAACACCACCCCGTGGACCCTCAGCCGAGAGAGAGAGAGAGAGTATTATTATTAAACTTTTGGTGTAATATTACTTGATGGTACTATGATTAAATATTAGATCCTTAATTAAGCATGTAGGTGGAGATCGAAAGAAAAAAAAAAGAAAAAACAAATTTTTATTGTTTTTGGACTGAATACTTGAAGAATTGGTGGTATTGACCAAAACAAGAGTTTTTTTTTTTATGTGTGAGGACGCTAGATATAGGGAAGGACGAGGACCCCACACAATAGAAAGTTAGAAACCCTAATTCCCAAGAGCATTTGTTCAATATTTCCATCTACCTATCTGATCAGTGAGTGTGATCGAGATAGAAGAAGGTTTCCAATTATTCTGATCTATTTCACTACACTCTTAATGAGCGAGCGAGCGAGCGAGCTAGCTAGCTAAGCTCTCAATTCTCTTTCCCATTTCTTTACCCTAGCTACCTCATCTCTTGCACCTACTATATATACTTCCATCACACAGATCACTTTGGCTCTTTGCTTTTATCTTTATTTGTATCACTTTGGTTCAATTCCTATGGCGAACCGGTGGTGGGCTGGCCAAGTGGGTCTAGGAGGAGGAGGAGGAGTCAACGAAAACTCACCAGTAGCAGCCACTACCTCTCCCATGAAAATGAAACCAGATCTGGGAATCTCCATCATGAACACCACAACCGGAAACAGCAGCAGTGCCGGAGGAGAAGACGATTACGACGATCGAGACAACACCAGCGACGACCCCAAGGAAGGCGCCGTCGAAGTCGCCACCACTCGCCGCCCCAGGGGCCGCCCTCCCGGCTCCAAGAACAAGCCCAAACCTCCCATCTTCGTCACCCGCGACTCCCCCAACGCCCTCCGCAGCCACGTCATGGAGATCGCCAACGGCGCCGACATCGCCGACAGCGTCGCCCACTTCGCCAGACGCAGACAGAGAGGCGTCTGCGTCCTCAGCGGCACCGGCACCGTCACCAACGTCACCCTCCGCCAGCCCTCCGCTCCCGGCGCCGTCATGGCCCTCCACGGAAGGTTTGAGATTCTTTCTTTGACTGGCGCCTTCTTGCCCGGCCCTGCCCCACCCGGCTCCACCGGAATGACCATATACTTGGCGGGCGGGCAGGGGCAGGTCGTCGGGGGCAGCGTGGTGGGCCCGCTCATGGCTTCGGGACCTGTGATGGTCATAGCAGCCACTTTTTCGAATGCCACGTATGAGAGGCTGCCGTTGGAAGAGGAGGAAGCTGAGGGCGGTGGTGGTGGTGGTGGGAATAATAATGAGGGGCAGGGCGGAACGGCGGCGGGAGGTGGGGGTTCGCCGCCGGGGATTGTTGGTGGGATGGCGGCTGATCCTTCCGCAATGGGACTGGGTGTTTACAATTTGCCGCCGAATTTGCTTCCGAATGGTGGTGGACAGTTGAGCCACGAGGCTTATAGTTCTTGGGCTCATGCTCATGCTGGTAGGCCTCCTTCATTTTAATTATAAATAATTATTAATCAATATTCAGGATCGACACCGATTGTGCAAATTCGGAGAGACTGATGTTTTGAAATTAACTTAATTAGGATAATTAAGCTGCATTTTGTATGCATGTGCTTTTGTACTAGCTACTTAGAGATCGATGAAGATGGTGGTGATGAGGAGAAGTACTACTGATCGATGAGTTGATCGATATTGTATGATCTGTATATTTTCCAGTAATAACTATATGCTCTGTGCAAATACATAAGCTATTAAGTTGATAAATCATCATCATCATCATCATCATCTTCTTCTTCTTCTTCTTCTTCTATTAGCACTAGCTACCCACTACCATCTTCGTTTGGCTGTTCTAGATGATCAACTGGCATGCATTAGTTAATTAATTACCAGAACATTAAAGAAACTTTATGACCCTTGTTTTTTTATCAAACATATATATATGGAGAAGTTAAATTTAAAGTACAATTAATATATATATAGTTCCTTGATCGGATGTCTTTTTAATTGATGTTCTAAAAAGATTTGGGATTTATATTTATATTATATGTTATTAATTTTAGTGGGATCGATCTTCAATTCATATATAGCTGATTAATTATGGCGTTGATATATAAAGGGAAAATTAATTTCTATCTAATTATTTAATTATTTTAACAAGCAGAATATTATATTATATTTGTTGGTCTTTCTCTTTCATCACCTTGTTGTGCTTTCTCTAGCTAGCTCATTTTTTTCACTAGCTAATTTATTCACCTAATTAATGTATTGCTGGCAATGACTTTGGCGCAGTACGTATTGTTGTAGTTATATATATGTATATATATATATATATATATGAGAAATGATTATGGGTATTAATTTTGTGCCTCGATCAATTTTATACCTTAATCTGATGTGGCAATTTATGCTATACCCTTAATTATTTATTTGCCAAATCATGTTCTTACTTAGCAAATCATTTTTGATTTATTACTATTTTATTCCTTAAAATACAAAATCTAACACCTAGTTCATCTTATCTTTAATTTGCCGCTCATTTTCTTCTAATCTGGGTCATCTTCTTTCACTACAAACAAAAAGATAATGATTAACAAAAGACCTCCAGATCATGCACACCCCTCTGATAGATCCTTGTTTATTTCTCTTAATCATTCCAATTTGATCAAAGCTTATGAAATTGCAAAAACTCTTCTATCTTTGATTTCTTTGATCAATTTCTCACAACATTTTTTTTAAATCAAAATTCTCATTGCAAATTTTATAACAACTTTTAGATCAAAGTTCTTATCGTTATTTTTTTGTCAAAGCCTTCAACACTAAATTCTTTTATTCTCATTGGTTTCTTACATTATGGTCAGCTCATAGAAAGAATTTAAGTTGAAATTCCTATGTTGATTTCACGCTAAGATACATGATATTAATAAGCCAGAAAAAATATATATATTTCCAGAACCCAACATGTTTCTCCACGCTTACCCATGAACTAAACACTAACCAAGTAGCTATACCTTCTGATCAAGTCTAGCAACCAAGTTGAAATCATCAATTCTTAATTCTAAATAAAAACTTACTATATGTAGAATTTAGGGTTCTACATTTTAGGCTGAAATTTTTTTAAGGTTTTTAATTTGGGTTTAAAATCTTTATTATATTATTTGATTTTTAATAAAGCTTTTTCATTGTGAAAGCTTATTTGCAAGTTAATTATGACATTTATTTAATAAAATTAAATATATTAGTTGACATGACATTGAGCTACAATATTAAATTACAAAATATTGAGGGACCTGGGCACTTCCTCTATATATATATATATATATTTGTTCATTTATTTATTTGATCAAGTTGGATATATAGCTTAATAGTTTCTAATTTCTTTTTGTAAAGATGATTTTTGAATATAAACTTAAAAAATAAATAATTAATGTTGTTGAAATATTATATATAATGTGCCTCATAAAGAATTCTTAAATAAAATTATTTTAAGAATCCCTCGCTAACTATACTACATATATATATATTACAGAATTGGAAAATCTTTTCTGCATGTCTAATCGATCGATCGAGGAGCCAAATTAACAAAGAGGAATCTAGCTAGCTAGCTAGCTAGCTTTATATATACATATATAGATATAAATAATAAGGTGCTTGCTGCTAGCTGCAACAGGCCTACCAGGTTTTAGTACATTTGGTGATAATGATCATGAGTGCCATGAATGTGCGTAATGGAACAACCGTCACCAATATATATATATATATTTATCAACAGATTACCATGCATATATATATATATATATATATAACATTCAATATATTTAATATTACTCCATGAACTGGTGTGTGGATATATATATATATATATATAACATGAGTGGCAGATAAGGTGCTACGAGGCATATATATATAGTTCGGAAGTTACTTAAGACAAAGTTAATTTTTTCTTTTTTTTTCGGACTCGAAGTAATCTTAAAATTCAAACCGTTTATTTTTTAAACTTCACTTATAAAATCATCTCTATAAAAAATGTTCAATTAATTTTTGGGACATAGATTTACAATACTATATATACGAAGTGACTTTACTTTGGAGGTGATCACCCATACTTAGGGAGATCAATTAAGTAAGCAACGGGATTAAGATGAACATGACAATTAACGTATGTATGTGCAGTCCCAAGTCGATCTGCGTTGTTTTTTTAATTAATAGTGACATGAATATTATAGCAGCAAATACGAACCTTGGATAACTCTTGTACGTACGAGACCATTACCCCAAATGAGTTGCATGTAACCATAACAATCTCCTATATACAGAGCAAGTTGTTTTATGTTGATGGGGTATGAATTAAAGTGTGGTACATAATTACGACGACAGAATTTGAGTTAAATTATAGTTTCCTGATCGATTACATATAGAAAACTTTAAGAATTGAGGATCTTAAGATTATTAATTAGGCTTCCACTATCATCCAACTATGTTCTATCTTATATATAATATGGTACTATCTAATTAAGGATATAATGAAAGTTACAAAGGGGCTTAAGTACATTCATTAAAACATTAAGCTAATGGCCCCAAAAGGATGTTTTCTTGGCACTCAAAGGTTATATCCTAATCCTAGAGTTAATAAATATATTATATAGCAAGAAGCAACATGGAGGACCCTCTTCACATGGATTCACATGTCATTGTTTAATAAACCCTAATTTGTTAATTACGATATTACCTAGTAGTTTGCTTTGCATACAACAACATTCGTTGTACTGGTGTAAAGCAGCTTTGCAATGCGGATCATGGAGCCCACCTGAAGTTTATTAATTTAATATTTAAAGCAACCTGATTAAAATAGTCTTAGACTGAGACTAACAACAAATAAAACCTTCTTTTTGTGCACCAGTACTTGTCTCTGCGCTATCTTGCTAGCTGGTGTAGTTTTACCAACATTTTGAATCCCCAATTATATATTTTATGTATGCTTTGAAAGTCTAAACAACCCAATTAATTAACTATAATACTTTGAAGGAGAGAATCCGTAAAACCTTGTGCATTAAGAAAATTAATTAATGAGGACAACCCAATAAAGTTGAACTTACATGTATAATATTACATTAATTTACTGACATAATTAATTAAATAAAGTTTATTTGATAAATTGATATTATATTAGGGAATCATGCATCAGGCATCAGCATTAGCAGTGGACAAAATTAAGAGCATGTATTCACTTTCCAACTCTCCTGATGTGATGAATGATGATGATGATGAATTATGCAAACAAATATAAATAAATATTATATTTGATAGATGCACCTGCCGTGGAGTACACGTTGTCTTTGGCCGGATTAACTAGACTAACTAGGTGCTGTGCTCCAATTGAATTAACATAACTTTACTTAATCAAACTATTAGTGTGTCTTAAGCCTTTAAGGTCAGTCGAAGTAATAATGGTGAATTATGATTAGGATATGTTTAAGATTCGATAAACAAAAATAAGAATTTCATTTGAAGACTGAGTATGTCAGATCAAGGGATAAATTGGAAAACCTTAGCATGGTATTGATTATTGGGATAATTAGATTAATTAACATCTTCTTCCCTTATTTATTTGTTTTCTTTTTGAGGTATGAAAAATGAGTCAAATGACAGACAAGATAAACGTGGGAAAAGACAAGAAGATGGGTTGGATAATTCATAATTGTACGAATTCCAAAGGAACTGGGTCAGGGGGATCCCTTTTGACATTTTGAATGTGGATATAGATCACTTCAGGTTTTGTATATCCCTGTCCAGGGTATGGATAAATGTATCACGTACATGGTTTGGACCTATCCAGTTGTTACCTCAACTACATACTAACAAAATTGACCCTCTCCTGATTCAACGGTGCTGGGCTTTCATTGATTTTCATATTAAAGCCTTTTCATATTTTTTGTTGTTGGCTTTGATTCAAGAGTCTATAAATCAATCCAAAATGACAAGAAAAAGGAAAAGTATTTTCAACAACTCTTCTCAAGAATTCAATTCAGCCCCAAATTTTCTGTACTCTTCTCTTCTCATAATAAAGATAACTAAAACATTATTTGCAGAAAACTACATTGTAGAACTAGCATTTATAATCTCCTCGAAGGAGGGCATCTCAACAAATGACTTCATAAGGGCTTCTGGAACTTTCCATGAACCCATACCCTTAGCATGGTCTTCCCATTTCGACGATTCACTGACTTCACAGTGCAGTATTCGAGCTCAAGCTGACAGAAGCAAGGATACAACATTAGACAGTAGAAGCTGTAGCAATTAGGTGCCTGTGTAATTAGTGAAAAGCAATTGACCCCTCACTTTATCAACAAAGTTAGTACCTCAACGAAGCCTGCACCCACAAATAGATCCCTCACAGTATCTAAACAGAAGAAATAAGAACGGGTTCCATCCGATCGCATATACTCCCTGAATCCCACTCTTTTGCCCATCTCAAATCGAAGCATAGACATGTCATAGAGACCTGAATTTCATCAAACTGAACTTCAGTAAGCAGGAAGACTATTAGAAATATTTTCAAATAACTTAAGGGTTAGAGCTCTTTGAAATCTTTCCAAGTCCAAAAAAGGTTTTAATTAATCAATTACCATAATCCCTAAACAACAGCAGGCCTCCAGGTTTCATAACAGAAAAACACTCCTTGATGGACTCTGGCATCCTCTCAAGTGGTAATGCTGACAGTGTGAATATCTGCACATTCCACAGTAAGATAAGAGACTCAAATCACCAAATAACTGTTTCTTTGATGCGAAGATAATGGTAGCAAAAGTATTCAAGTATCACAACTCAAATCACAAATCACAAGAAGTCAAAACAGAGGAGCACCAATACAATTCTAGATATACTAAATCCCAAACTTATGAGATACTAATATTTACCAAAGCAAAAAATGGAAACTTTAGAAAAAGTCTAATTGGGGCTCAGAAACTTCTGAGTCTCTGTTTGAACTTTGAATTGACGGAAAATCTCAAAACAAAAAGACACCAGATAATTTGGCAAAAGTCAAGTATTACACCCAAAGCTTTATTCTTTTCTCAGTTAGCATGAGTTCTTCGAACCAAACTGCGTCTATGGGATAAATATAAGCATTCAAAGGTTCTCACAACCAAAGATACTATTGAACACAAAAGGATCTTAAAAACTGTCTCAGATAAGATAGTGGAGGATTCAAACAACCAGATGCCTTACAAAAGGAAAAATAAGAGCAAAGTAATGTAATATTTGGGAACTTGATCTAGTAACTAGATACTGTCTCATTTAATTTAAGAACAAAAAGAACTGAAAGCGGCAAACTACAGAAAATTATTTACATTTAAAAGTTCAAACTGTGAGTCATAATTGTGATCTAATAGACCACATATTAAGTCTAGGGAGATGCAGGAACATCATCATAATTTATCAACTGAAAACAATAAGATTAAATTTGAAATGCCAAACCATCAAAAGACAAGGAGACTGATGTAAGATAACATGTATTTATTTTAGTTTCTATTTTTCCAAGGCTAATCTAAAAATCCTGTTGCTATCCAAATTATGGCCGGTTAGGTGTACTGAATGCTTACCAAGGTAACAAAATCAACCCTGCCAATGCAACATCTACTTTCTTTCAATGAATATGAATCATTAAGATGTATTTCATTTTTCTCTCTACCATCTGGAGAAACAGAGAAAAATGTTTGAGTTTTATACTGCATATAGGCCTTATTATACTTTTTATATAACAAGAAAAACAGACGAAGCAACTAACCTGAAAAGCACTGCTGCTGTGTTTGTGAAAAATTTTCTTGACAACGATTGCAGGCCAACCATGTCGGAAACCCAGTTGTAGAAAAATCACAACAAAATGGATGGAAACGAAGCTCAATGGATACTATGTCAGAGGCATATATTGTCTCCTTAACCCTCTCAAGGGCCTCAGTGCTACAATCGCAAGCATAAACAGTGATGTTTCCATTGCCACTGCACGGGAAATAGTACTTCGTAAGATAACAGGTAGAAAGCCAACATCATGGATTCAGATAACTAAAGGGTGTTACTGCAAAGATTCAAATAACTAAAGGGTGTTACTGCAAAGATTCAGATAACAAAACACCAGCAGTTACGCATGCAGGTAAATATGCTAAAATGGGAAAAGCTTTGAGGTTACCGTAATATTGGAAGAACAGTGCTGCCATTACCACACCCCACCTCCAAAACCTTAGAATTCTCCTCGCAGGTTACTAGCTCAGGGAATTCTTCTAATAAATAGCGTCTTTCCTGAATTGAATCATAGAGAGTATCACAACGAGAGAATAGAAACATGAATCATAAGTACAATAAAGGATAGATATTGAAAAGAACCCAAAAGAAATTTATTTCAAAAATGATGCAAAGCTTAAATTATAAATGATATCAAAACTGAAAACCCAATTCAAAATGAATCAGATTTATTAAAGGGAGTGATCACATAAAAACTCTATAATTACATACAAAGATGGTGACTTTGAGGAACACAAAATAACAAAAAAGGTACAGAGTGGGAAAGGAAGAGACCTTGAAGAACTTGCCAGAGGCGTGACGGTGGTGAAAGACATTCCATGCGTGAAAGCCATCAGCAGCATTATGGGCTTCTGAGGGTTGGAATGGGAGCAAGTGGTAGCTAAACGACGGGTCGTTTTCCACCTGAGCTCTCAGCTCTTCCCACTCGAAGTCCTTGCTGAAGTACTCTGCTTTCCTCATTTCATTTTCTCTCGGTTGCAGAGGATAGCAGACGTTAGGGTTTGGCGCAAACTGTAAGTGAAGCTAAATTTTTTTTTTTTGGAAAACCACAAGTGAGGATCGAAAGATGAGGTTTTGTGTACTTGTGTTTGTTACTAATTACAAGACAGTTCAGATACAAACACAGTCAAAACTATTAACTTGCAACGCATGTCCAAAACGATTCATGGCAAGTTTCAATATTGTCCTCGCTATTTTGTGATCTAGTAAAACAGTGAAGGGTAGAAGTGCCTTTACATATTCTCCAAATTTTAGAATTGGTCCAACTGGATCTATATCTATCTGAAAAATCAAATATTCCCTTGATATTTGCCTAGTGATCCGAAATTTTATGCAGTTTAGAATCAGGACAATAATTTATGTTAAATAACCTATATCCCCCCTTTTATTTTCGGCATGCTAATTTAATCCCTGAACAAATACAAATACAAATCATTTTCATTTTCCTTACTTTTGGTTGTAGTAGGTAATATTTGTCAACAAATTAGTATTTCATCGCGTCTTTGTAGTTGATTTCTGATACTGCTGCAGGATTTCATCTATGCGTTCTATACTCGGTGAAAGTCTTCAAATTTGTAGTATGCTTCACACTGTATGATTAACTTGGTTAGATGGCTATGCCGCTATGATTTGAAATAGGTTTAATCACAGCATTATCATCTTCGCCTATTCAATACATGCCTCAATTTGAGTTTGTTTGCTCACACCAGTAAACATGAACATATCAAGTAGATGATATGTTCAACAACACACGTACGACCACGATACCCTTGTATTTCTACTACCTTGAGGTAATCATGGCGGAAATTTGTGTCTACTTTTCTTTCTTTGAGCCTGTGTATTAAATCTACATATCTCAAGGATATCAAATATGAAGCCTAGTGAAATGAAGGATATGATTAGTAACATCTAACTACTATATTTTCTAAGCGAAAACTAAGTTAACAAATGTTACTTGGACTCTCTTTCTAGAAGTTGTGCTCCTTTGATAACCAAAAAAATATATGAAAAACGAAATCTGCACCACTGACTTGCTTCCTCTTTACAACCCTTCACCTGCTCGTTGCAGTACTCTTCGAAGTTCATCTGCCATCGCTTGCAAAAGAACAGGTTTTCGAATCAACCCATTCATTCCCATCTGTAGACATCTCTCCCACACATGTTCCTCTGCACTTGCTGTCAGGGCTATGATCAATGGCCAATTAGAGCTGTAAAATTTTCTGATTCTCATTGCCACTTCAAATCCATCCATTTCAGGCATGTGAAGATCCAAAACAACAATTTGAAGCGAGTTTTCAGCAGAACTAAGGGCACTCAGGCATTCAAACCCAGAAGACACAGCCGTAACTTGACACCCAAGTTTCTTGAGCAGCTTATTGGTCACAGTCCTGTTTACATTATCATCATCAGCTACTATAACACGAAGACCTCTGAACAGTGAGTTGGAATTTGGTTGCTCCAAGAGATTTCCAGTGGCATATATACCTCTCCCTAAAGATGGCAGGATTTGAAACCTGAGAACAAGGACCATGCTTTCTGCCAAATCCACTGGGTTCATGGATACCCAGATATTGCCTTGCATCATCTGCAGATAATTTATCATAAAGGATTCATATGTTGCTAACATTGCTCATTTATGATATTCTTTTAT
The DNA here is from genome assembly GCA_003254885.1 of Purshia tridentata. NCBI lineage: Eukaryota > Viridiplantae > Streptophyta > Magnoliopsida > Rosales > Rosaceae > Purshia > Purshia tridentata. The sequence goes on from QANT01006358.1 coordinate 40,648, forward strand.
TGCCTTCCCTCATCAATGCTAATTCATCATTGTTTTGATTATTGAAAAGGAAAATCAAACTCTATAAATGAGCCAAACAGAAGAAAGAAGTTCTGGAAAGGAAGAGGCAAGGCAACCTTTTCAATCAAGAGAAAAAGATGGTTATTCATCTGACACTGATGCAAGTTGTAGTGCTAATGTTCCTATTTTCTTAAACTTTTTTAACATTTATTGTAGAAATCTATATTTATTTTGAAAACATAAGTATTGAGTAATGTCATATTTGCCCACGTATAATAGTTTTTCAACAACTTCAATTGCCAAGAGAATATAGGTACAAATAAGATCATAAATAATCTCTTGCATAACTGGTGAGTCTAAACAGTGTATTTTTCACTAGAAACAAAGTGAGTGCATATAATGTTTTCTCAAGCATGTAGGCCAACAAAGAAGCATCTTGCAAATGCTAGATCAATATGGCAATAATCCATTTCATGGGAAACCTACCAATGACTAAAGTTTCATCACATGCAAATTACAATGCAGCAAGTTAATAGTACAGGATCAAAGAGAATAAACAATGTTTAGAAAACAACCGGAGTGCTTACCTGAACAATCTTTTTGCAAATGCTGAAGCTCAGACCCTTCTTAATTTCATTGTTGTTGTGACTCCTACCAGCATAAGGAGTCATTGAGACTAATCCACCAGGATGGGAACTTCCCTCACTAATCTCAAATTCAACCTTTATAGATACATACTCGTCTGCCATACTTGATCTCCAGAATTGTTGCAATTTATCATCCTGGCCCTCACAACGACTCTCTGACATAGCCCGAAAGATGACGGTTCCCCCTCCGTTATAGGTGCTCAATAGATATCCAACCATATGCAAGATTACTTGGAAAGCCCTTCTTTCATCCCCTATCACCTGATTAGGCAATGAGCTCTGAACCTCAACTTCAAAACTAAAGCCTTTATACACACACAAGCACTTTGCAAGGCAAGAAGCTTCCTTGATCATAGAATGCAGTTGAAAAGGCCTCATTTCCAACGGGAACCTTCCATTATCTTTTTCTGACATGTCCATCACATCATTTACCAAAGTGGAGAGAACATAGCTAGTTTTTGCCATTGTGTCTACAATAATCCTCTGATCCAAACTCATATTCTCCTGAAACATTGAAAGCAAACCCAAAATGGAATGCATTGGCCTTCTCATTCCATGACTCATTACCTTTTGAAATGAGTGCCTTGCTTGACTGGCCATCATTGCATTCTTCTTAGCCTGTTGCAATGCACGATTTTGTTCACCCAGTTTCTCTCTCATTAGTTGAGACTCTTCAAGAACTGCAGCGTGGGACAGAGCCACAGCAACCTGGTCAGCCACGACTTCCACTATCTCCATTTCATGATAGTCCCAAACTCCTGCACTTGGTAGAACCAAAACCAATATAGCATAAGGAGTATCAATCAACTCCGGTGTACCCCCTTTGAAATTTGAAACCCGAAGCATTGGCATCCGGATTGCTGCTACAGCACCTGATTCGCCAGACTCACCACTACTTGCAGCACCAAGTGCTGATTCTGGCCTCAAGATTCTCACCCTGTCACTCTCTCTTATCTCCAACACATCTGGGTCATTAATTGGGATAGAACAGAGATAATTTCGGAAAGAACGTGTTTTCAACTCATGAGTCAGGTTCATCTTTGTTATGTTTTCATTCGGCATCCAAACCGCACAATTATGCAAGTCCAATGTCTTTGAAAGCTCAACCAGAGTTGTATACAATATTGTATGCTTATCAAGTGACTTTCTAATTTCCTGGGTCAGCATTCGAACATGCCAACTCGCTTCCTTCTGTTTCTTCATCATCCCAACCTCTTGGTCTAATTCCAACACATTTTGCCTCAAGAAAAGTTCTCTCACTTTTACTTTGAGAATAAGAGGGAATAGAGTTAATAGGGTTATTGCAGTTGCACATGAGACCAAGGCTGTGAGGAATTTGGCAATGGTGAGGGACAACATCAACTGGAATGAGTGGGGGCCATAATACGTATGTGCATTTAGCAAATGGGTCAATCCACAAAGGACTATAAATGCAATAAACTGAAGGAGGACCCATTTGAACGGAAAGTTTGAGCAGCTGACAAAGTAAAGGAGTTCTATTGGGATTGAAAAATATGCTACTGCAATCAATAAATCACTCACTCTTTGGCACTCTAGAATGCTTTGAATGCTCCAAAAACCCTCCTCATCACAATTACAATGTGCAAATTCAATATCAGTGGCCGAAACAAAAATAGAGAAATAGGAAATTAACAATCCAAGACCTAATGCCCTTAACATTGCGCCCAAGTGACTTTGTTCACATCAATTTTTCTTTTCTGAAAGTTCTTATCTTGCAAAACTCCTGATGAACCAAAGTTCACTAAACAACCTAAAAACTATAAAAGTATACTCGTTGGATTCTATCACTGCCATCCCAACTTTGAATACTAATTTCTTAAAACAACTTCTTCAAAGGAACAAAACCCACTAAATATTTTAATAACTCATTGCTATATTCTAAGATCTGAAAACACCTACCTGGATTTCCGCCCGCTAAAGTTTTAAGATCCACCTACCCATCTACCAGAAACTCCAATTTTCTGTTAGTGTTTCCTTGCTCTTTTTTTGTTTTTTTCCTAATCAAAATTGCTATCTAAACCTTCTATACTCTATTTCCCTGCTATTTTGCTGGGTTCTATAAACCCTTCTTTTATTGTAAAAACCAAAAGAAATTGAAGAAGTGAAGAAATCTTTGTGATATGATTATCTTCAATCATATAGCACAAAGAAACGAAATTTTCTAAAGAACCAAAACTAGAACCTATCAATGTTCAACTCATCAAAGTAGAAAAGTGAACAAGAAAGGAGCAAAATTCAGAAAGGTAAACTGAAAGAACACACCTCGTGCCTCTCGTGGACAAACCCAACTGTAGTCACAACTAAAACTTTAATACTAAATTGAACTTTTTATGCAAAACTAGCCCCAAAAGTCACCACCCAAAAATTCAACCTTTCAGTGCCAGGAACAACAAATTCTCCAAAACTGGCACCAACCCAAGAAGCCATATATGATATAGCCGAAAAGAAAAAAGGCGTAAAAAAAAAAACAAAGCCCAATACACTAACAGAACCAGCTGACTCAGAAAGCGGTCAGTTCTAAGACAGGTTAAGGGGGAGACGGTGGGACCCACACGTGTATGTGAAGAGAACCTAGACCTTCTCTTACACAAACTGATGAAAATCCGAACTTTTATTAATAGCAAGTTGTTGTATTAAACTAGTTATCATCTCTTTTTCAGTGAAAAAGATGTGGTATGCATCCTAGTTTTCCACCGTTGGATGCGTCCGATCTTGTGGCGTAGAGTGTTTTGAAAAGAAGTAGGTGGTAAATTTGGCCGTTGGGAGGTATGGCGGTTAAGGGCTGACTAGGTGAGCGGAACGGAGGTGCGAAAATAGATTATATTATATTCCCTCTTATAAATGAATTGTTTTTTTTTGTTATATCTAAACAAATCGAATCCTCACTCTATCTTAATTTTAACCCATTACCCAATATGGCCATTCATCTTCACCCCTTAAATTAATTGAAAAGCTTATTTATATATGAATTGTTAATTTAATTATAATAATGAGCTATTATGTGTGAATATCACAGATGATTACGACATTTGAACATGTTACAACTTAGAAGGAAAACAATTGTGTCAAGGTGAATCATCTCCATAACATATTATGAAAGGTACTCATGGAGAAGCTGCGTGGTTTGAACACCGAAGAAGCTCAAAGGACGTCATGGGAAGAAGTTGAAATTCCGTTTTGTGTTTCTTTGTATCCGATGAAACTGATCATCAAACTCCATCGTTAGAGACTAGTACTGCTGCCAGCGAGTACATAAGGATGTGATGTTCATCACCAGAAAAATCACATAAATATTTAACTTACTATATACAATCCATATCAAGTCCTGAAATATATGGTAAACGAATCAACTAATTAATTAGGATCCCAATACAAGAAGGAAAATCAGGTTAGAATATGTTTGGATAGTAATATTGACGAATACTACTATTTCTGACTAACTAGTATTTCATCTAGTATAACTTTTCACTTATCAAATGGTTTTCTTCACATAATTAGTTTTCCTTGATCATCATATTTATGGGTAATTTTACTCATCATACTCTTCATATATAAATGAAAATCAATACAACTACAAATATGGGCAATTTTATCATCATATTTAGAGGTGCATTATCTGAAGCCAAACTAGCTAGTAAACTCATAACATATCTGGTATGTATTATACATCTATATCTACCGAAACACTGTTTTTCAAATCACAAAAGCAAAAACCCTAGTCTAGTCTGGAATTTGATCGTAGTCGCCATTTTCTGGAGATTGGTGTGCTGGACGACCTGCTCTTCCTGCACAAGAAAATATCTTATTTCAGACTCTCATACAAGATATGCAATTTCACATGTATAATTGTGAATATGTTTGCTGGGAGGGAATTACACCTGTCAATTCATAACCACCAGTGCCTCTAGCATCCGGACCACCCCTCCAATCTGTAGGCCGTGACTGTGTGACATGCATGCCCTGCATCATAAAATGACTTCCTCCAATAGCTTGCTGGTCTTCATTTCCCCTGACCAGATTTCTTCCAGAAGAGTCTACTGCTGACCGGAAGCCTCCGCTCATCACAGATGCTCCACCACTTGGTGACGGCAACTTGGTGGCAGAAGCATCACCTTTTACACCAGCAGTGACATCTTTCTTGGTATCAATCAGAAATGTGCCAACAATAACCTGAGATGCAATTAACTAGTGTTTTAATAAATACAGCATAACCAATTATTAAGGATGGTAGCTAAAAGGAGAAGTTGCGGTTAAAAGAGGTTATAGAAGTCCCATTGCCCAATAACATGGAAAAAAGCAATTTGAGGCATCAGACAACATCCAGAGCACCAAGTGAACTATGCAGTCAGTAACTCCTCTTCCCACCTCTTGCTTTCATGCTAAGACACAGAAGTAGCTAGTATAGTATGTCACAGCTGTGCACTAATAATATTTGCAGGCATTTATTCAACAAATTTCCTTGTAACAAAATAGTACCTGAACAGGGCCTGCAGCCTTCAGGGGTCCACCAACTCCACCACCAATGATTTGCCCATCTGTACTAGATAGACAAACACTGAGCCCCCCAGCCCTCCCTCCAAGGTCAGTACGTACATAAGATCCAGACAATGAAATAATCTCAAAGCGACCCTAACATCAGAAAGCAATCATTATACTTGGATGAACTAGATGATGAAGCAACCACAGCTCAATCTGTCAAATTGTCTGGCAGTATAAAGGACTTTTTAACCAGACGTAGATGCAATCTTTGGAACAACTAACAAAATACTTCTTAGCCAGAATATGCACATTCTAAAACCATTTTTCTTTGCATAGTTTTAGTTTCACATATCTTCCACAAAATTCTGGATCAAAACAACCAAATACCAGCATCAACTTCTTTGAAGTATATTTTTAATTATTACTTAACAAATTCTACGTGAATAACTAGGAAGCTATTAAAATCAAAATTCAGTTACCCAATTCAACATGGATGGTGTTCATGTTCATCAATCATATGCTGCCTGTGTTCCTGGGTAGAATTCACAGGGCAACGCGGTGATTTGAAATCCAGAATTATACAGTCAAAATATTTAAAAAAATCTATCATATTAAATTAGAAGCAAGTGATAATTGGCATTTCAGTTTTTGGGCCAGCAGCTTTTACTGTAGCAGCTTTTACTGTAGCAGCTTTTACTGTAGCAGCTTTGATGCATCTTACATTAACTAAATGAATGACCCAAGTAAAGATCTTGCTTTTTCCTTTTTTCTTTTGATGAGAAAGTAAAGAGATCTTTCTTCAGCATTCCTATACTCAAGTAAGTTGATTTGGTTTTACTTTGGATGGCTATGCACACAAAAATATTAATGGCTAAACTTTTATATTAAGACTCCACCCAAACAAACTGATAAATTAACCTGTTACTTTCCAGTGGTGAGAATCTATGTGACAGAGACCTAGCATTGCCATGTAATTTTATAACCACAATGCCACAAGTATCCACACTCATATACACATACCTTGAACAAAAAACTAAACACATTCACCAACAATTTACTATTTACCCAAAAGGTAGAATTATTCTAACCTAAATGCTGTTTCCGGATTAAATTTTCTTTTTCAATACAAAGTGCAACTCTGCAGTTCCCATATGAATGTATCAGAAGATTAAATTATCACACATGGATAACGTAGAAGATAAAAATTTACCTCATATGTAATGTTGCCTCCTGAAGTAGCTGGCTGCCGAAGAGATGCATTTGAGATTGAACCAGAAGCGGACAGAATGCATATTTCACGCTTACTCTGTTGCATAAAAAACATAATTTTCTGGCCCACGTCCTGTTAGACGCACCCATAAACTGTGTGAGCAGATAACAAATAAAAAAAAGACAACCAATAAAGAAAAATTATATAACAAAGGCGGCACATCAACAAGGTAAATTCAGGCAATTATTGACGATATAAAGATACAATAGCAGCTGCACCAAAAACAAGAAGTGGAAACCACTTATGTGTTGCAGTAAATATGTAAACATAGCAAAAATAAATGTATTGGAAAACTGATGGAGTAATAAGAATACAAGCATACCTCTCCAGCAGCTACAGTTAAAACATGTGGTGTAAATCCTTGCCCCGCATTGCCTGCATCAACCAATTAATAGAAAAATCATCACATGAGTATTTTAAATTATAACTATTTATATCTTACTTTGTCAAACAAGAAAAAAAATGATTTTTATGAGAAAAGTAAAACACCATAAATGGAAAAGAGAATAAATTTAATAAATCACCTAACTTTATATTAACAAATTTTACCTAAAGTTACACGATAGTGCAAAATAATAAAGGATAGAAAGAAATGCTGGGGCAAAAAGGACCCTCAGAAGTGGGAAGAAAAAATCCATACCGATAAATGCACCATTATTAATCAACCGGTAATAAGAAATGTTTTTAATTATAGTCATCATTGAGAACTAAATGTCAAATAATTATCACCCCTTTTGACAAGCACTTTACCAGAAATAGAGAACATGGAAATCATATGATGTTCTTAATTACCTGAAAGAATAAAAAGTACTAGAATTCAAAAACAAAACAAGAATATCTACTGAGTGCAATTTATCGATCGGGCCCAGTTTTATATTTCATTAAATTGTTGAAAGAATATCTTCATGCATCATGATTTTGTCCAGTTGCTAAAGCATGCCTTGCACAAGTTTTCACTAGGGGCAGAAAATCGTCCATCCAAAATACCAAATCCAACATCACTTAGAAAACCATACCAACAATCTTTACAAAACAAAGCATCCCCTAATAGCAAGCTAGGTGACTATCCTTCAAACGCACAAACATAGAAACTCGTGATTCAGACAAGGGATAGAGAATATGCAATAGGTCAATGAAAATTTCCAATCAAATCAAAGAGGATAATTACACTCAAAAGCCTGAGCTGAAACTCCCATAAGGTAATAAGTTACATTGTTAAGAAATCTAATCCCATATAAACTATTAAGTTTTGAGGTGTAACAATAAAAGTCTCGAGTTACCAAACACAAAACGCAAACATGTAGGTTCAGTTAATTAGAGTATCCACTTAACGAGACATTGTAGATGATCAGGACTATATCTAGATTTCCCGGCCACACCCAATCCCCCTTCCACCACCACCACAACAAAAACAAGAACAAGAAAACAAAAAAAAAAGCTCCTATTGGATACATTTCATTATCAAAGCAAAATATCCTTAGCCTCCAATGTAGATAAAAATAAAGAATATTTACATAATAATTATATAGGGTGACATCTTTACTCTTAGACTTACAATATGTCATATCACATAAGCAGCCTTGATCAATACAATAACCAAGAAAACATTATTTGCACAAATGGTGTCTAATGGTTTGTTAGAACTGTTAACTATTTCTTTTCCCTTCAAATTGCATTGTTTCTGATCCTTTGAAAGTGAAAAATAGTTGTATCATTGAGTTTAGATGTGGTCAACAACCTACATTATCCAAAATGTATCATAAATGAATTAAAAATAACATTATAATTAATTCAAAACTAATAGTTTTTATCTTCAAACTTTGAGTACGATTCATTATTGTATTATAAGTATCATGAAAAAGAAAACAACAGCAAAACTTATTGGTATTCAAAATAAATATGGCTTATGGCTTTCATGTAGGGGTGTCCATCCTACTTCCTTGCTATATGATCTTCACCATCTATAAATAACAAGTTATAAAACTACATCAATATTCCTTGTTTGGTTCATACATGAAGGTGGAAAAGAAAAAGAAAATGGAAGAAAAATAACTCAGTATTTTCCCCCCGGGCCCACCAAAGTTTCCACTTCAAAAGGTGTGATTTGCAGATAAATTTGGTTCATATAAATAAAAAAGTTACCAAAATTATATTCTACCCTCACCTTCTCTAGAGCATAAGAAAAGAAAACAACTTTCTTTTACTTTCTTTTATTTTCCCAAAAGCTTGTCACTCAAATAGGTGCAAGACATTCCACCCCTCCTCCATAAAGGCAATAGTCAAACTGGATTATAACAGACCCACAACAAAAACAGAAGCAGACCCCCGAAGGCTTACTACTATCACCCAAAAACAAAAGGGTGAGGACACTGATGAGGCATGCAAACAATGCAACCAGAAAACGTGTACAAATTTTAGCAATTGCAACAAAACCCTAAAAACTACAACGGATTCACAATATACACAAAGAGGCCAAGCATAAAAAAACAATGCAAATAAAAAACCTACAGAAAATTGAAGCAATTTGCTACAGAACCCTCCGAGAAACCGAAAATTTCACAACCAAACACCAGTAGGGTATTTCCAGAAACACCCATCCAGAACAAGCAAGTGTGAATCTTTCCAAGACAATGCAACCAAATGTTTGAAACCCATGTAGAAATTGAAGAAATTTGCATGAAAACTCTCTACGAAACAACAAATTTCAGAACCAAACACACAGAAACTAAAAGGGTATTTGGAAAAGGACCCACCAAGAGCAAACAGCTGAGATTTCTTGGTAGACCCAGAATAAGAAGGCGAGGCAGAGCCGTGGTGGTCCTTTTTCTCCTTCGAGGAAGAGGAGTGAGACGACGTCGTTGCGGCCTTCTTGGCCGCCAAGGCCTGTTCCGGCGTGCCGTACTTTCTGGGCCTCCCTCGCTTCCTTTTCGCAGGCTCAAGTGGTGACGTCACCGCTGAGGAGGGCACCGAGTGAGAGTACACCATGGGGGTCCCATCAGTAGAGTGGGTATTCGGCAAGAGCCCATTGGTCGGTGACGCAGCGGTTGTGGCTGTGACAGTGGTGGCGTTGGCGGTGGTGTTGGGGTGGTGGTAGTAGGAGCTCAGTTGATTTTCATTGGGTTCCATTTTGAGTTTTAGAGAGAGAAAGGGTGTGTCTGTGTCGAATGCGAAAAATAATTATTTTAATTTTATTTATTTAATTCTTTTTCTTTTGATTTTTGCTTGGTTTTCATGGTAATGTGCTTTTATTTTAGTGGTGTGATCTTGTCCGTTGGATTGGATTGGATTGGTCTTAGATTTGATTTGACTTTTTGACTCTAGTGAGTCCACAGTGCACATTGTTTTATTAAGTTTTCTTGTTATCTTCCTATAATCTGACTATCTGTATATATAAAGGGAATTCAAACTTAACTATTTGTATAAAATTTTAATCTTCAAAAATTTATTTCTGATAAAAAAAAATCTTTAAATTATTATATTAAAATCAAATTCCAACAAAATGTTAAAATACTGAAATAAAAAATCGACTAAGTGAAAATTTATGAGTTTAAATTTTAAAATTAATTTCTGATCTCAAGCAACAACATGAGAAAAACACATGTGGGGCTAATTATGTAGTAATTATTTTGTTTGGTGGGTCAATACTCAATTGTTAGTTATTAATCTGGCACCTTACCAACAACCCCAAAGACACATACCTGCTACGTTAATCACTGATAATTATTTAGTAATTATTTTGTTTTTTTATTATACATGATCAACCAATACAATTTATTAGATTGTGTAGAAATACTGAGTGGGTCATGAAGTGAAGTGGCAGTTCTTTCAGTTGAAAAAGGAGGAAACCGTTTAATTTCAAATAAGAATCAAAGAACGATCATTTTTACTCTTCCTCCCTGGTTTGAGAGTTGAGATCCTTCTGTCTTGCAGTTTGTGAACATAAACCACATAGAATGGCATGGGTTTTCATCAAAGTTTCTAAATTTGTCCATTTAATTAGAGGAATAATTGATTAAGAAGTTCATATGTTTATGATGGTAATTCAAATTTGGTCAACTTGATCATGCATGACAACAACACAGGGATGACAGAAGCACCATCACCAAACAAGAAGAGCAACACAGGGATGACAGAAGCATCATCGCTAAACAAGAAAAGCATCACTGGGGTCACATTGAAGGAGAATGGTCAGTATTTTAGCATGTGTGTGTTTTTCTTTGACTTGGGCCATGCAGGTTCACTAATTTTGCTAAGATTGTCGGCCTTCCTATATCGGTTACTTTACTTCTTATTACAGGTGGAGATCACGATAACAAAGAAATGGTCCAACTCCAAGTTGATGGAAGAGACCTCACTTTGCTAGGTCCTGAAGAAGCCAGATTCTCTGGTGGTTTATATGATAAGCCTCTTTCATGCTTTGGTTGTGGCGTTGGATGGTTATCGTGAGTTCTAATCCATTATGTCTACTTTTCCTTTGAATTAAGGAACAATACAGATGTGATATTTTTGGGTTTGAATGGTTTGCATAGGTTTCTCTTGGGATTTGCTTTTCCACCACTCTGGTACTACGCTACAGTGCTTTATTTTGGGAATTATCTTAAAGACCCTAGAGAGCGACCTGGCCTTGCCGCATCTGCAACTGCAGTAAGAATGATACTAAAATTCCTACTGTCTTCTCTTGTTTAGTAATGGCCACCAAAACCCCTGTTGTGAATGTACCTTTTGCATTCATTTTGTATGCCAAAACATGCTTTTTCCTCTTTTGGATGACCATCCTTTTATTTTTACTCTTGCTGTGCAGGCTTTAATTTGCTCTGTCATTGTCTTGGTTTCCCTGCTCGTTGTTTTCTGTTAGCAGCTGGTAACAGTTTCTTCGAAACATGAAGAAAATGTAGGTCACAAAATTTTCAGTTATGAATGAAATTGAAGATATTTGTAGTCATAGATGTGATTGACATATGGATTTGATTATATGACCGTCTAATTGTTTCAATTGGATTTGTCAAGGTGGTTTCTTTTGGGCCTTTTGGCTGATCTCAAGTTTGACTTAATGGAGTTTTTGTTTTACTTTCTTTTTAAACTTTGATAACTTTTGGAACATAGAGCAAGAAACAGACTTGGTAAGAATTGAAGCAAATACATCCTCACAAGTATCACATATCACAATATCTTCCCGAACAGCTACAGTTAAGGAAAGAAGGATGTTTGAGTACCTTAAAATTAGTAGATTTCCGACTACAATTAGTTAAAATAACTACTCCCTCTTCTCACAAAAAGCATACAAAGATTAAAGAGGTCACACAGACACATATGAACGCACACGCACATACAATGTGAAGTCTTGGTGTGTACTACAGATACACTAGATCCTCTTTTGATTGATATATTTACCAGAAGTAAGGGATTCGCTTAGCTTAGCAATTTACCAAACCCTCCAACACACTTCTAGAATTTTTCCTTTGGCGCCTCCTCATCGGTGGTCTCTTTGATAGAAACCGGTGCTGCATTAAGTAACTGTGAGCTTCGAACTCTGTCCAACTGCAACACAGTGCATAATTTCGCGATTTATATAACAAAATAGGAGTAATGGGCATATACAGTTCAAATTAAGATAAAAAGCAAATGCAATCATAGTCATCTAGCCAAATTAATCATGCTCAAAACATCAACGAGATGGGCCAATAAACAGATAATAGATTAGAATCTATTAGTTCACATAGAACAGCCCTCAGAAAACCTTTCAAGTTTGCTCGCTCACACACACACACAAAAAACGAGAAACATTAACTAGATGGGGTAATAAACATATAATAGATTAAAATATATTAGTTCACACGAGAATTGGCTTGAGATAACATTTCAAGCTTGTACACACAGACGCACAAATGAAAATCAAAAGCATATGCAATCATAGTCACATCTAGCCAATTAACGATGCTCATTCATCTAACCGTGTAATTGTAATGCATACTTATGTGATCATATTTATTAATTGCCTTTACGTGTTAATTCTTAGTTTCATAAATCTTCTATATTCATCTGCATCTGAAAAACTTCAATAACATAGTTTACCAGCCTATGAGCAATATGTTGTTCAAAACTTCAGGCATCAATCCAAAATGAAACCTCTTTGCCACTTCTTATATTAAGCTCAAAGTACGGAAGGATTACAAAATCCAGAAAGCACCTCTATGCAGGTTTCTTGATATGCTGCCGAAAGTGTGTTATACTTTGTCTGCAACTCTGACATGTCAGCCTGTAGCTTCTCATATTCAGACAAAGACGGACCCCCTAACTTTTGTTGAACAAACCTGTCAAAAAAAAAACTTCAAAAAGTCAAAATGTATCTGAACATGTGTTAATGCACACCACCATACACACAGAAATAATTATCTCACAAGATCCCTCAATATTTTGTGTGATACACGGAAATACTGAACTCCAAGGTAAATACAGAAATATTTTGTATGAACTGTCTCAAAAATTGCTGATGTAAAGAATATCAGGTCATTATGCTAACCTATTAAGCTCTTTAGTGTTAATTATCTTTCTAGCCATATTTTCTATTAACATCACCAAAAGCTACTAACAGCCATCCTGATATCTTGTCTTTAATAAAGTCAAAAGCCAGAAATGATATGGATCAGAATGATAAATAGTAATAACATATAAGTTCTTGGCTAGTTTTTCAATAAATTTAGATCAGTTGATTTCATTGAAAGATGGCATTATACGATGTTACTATTAACTGAGGGGCAAATAATCTAAACTCCATTATTGGTCCTAATGGAGCATTTGGATCACAAAGCTAAAGAAAGGAACTCACTCAAGCGCAGAGGAAGGCTTGTCATTCTGCTCATATAACGCAACCAGAACTGTCCCAGAGCAAAAACAGAAAGAAAGAGAGTAAACGAAAATGTACATAAAGTAATCAATAAAAAAACCCAACCCAAAAGGAAAATAAAAGTTTAAAAGACTTGAGCTTCACATCCAAAAAGGGAAAGCTCGAAACTTGATGGAAAATGAAAACGGGAGGATCAAACCTTTGGTGAGGGCATCAAGAACTCCACTGGATTCTAAGTACTTCCTAAATGCTTCTTTCTTTGCCTCTTTTTCCTGAACATATTGTATTCATCAGATAGTGAGTATAATTACAGGATTTGCTACACTAGAGTGAATGAACCTTTCCCATGAAAGACCCAATAAAGAAAAATAAAAAAAAGTAGAGGAATCACACCTCCTTGTACTGCATCATGATCTTGTTCTTCTTCTTCTTCCTTTTCTTTCTTGGGGAAATTTTTCTTTCTCTGAATTTGGTCCCGCTGTAAATACAATTAGAAGCTATTGTATGGACTTGGGTCTACCTGCTTACAGTCCAGAGAGGATGAGTGGGTCAAACATCTCTTTCACACTGTTTGACCATATGGGCCTTCATCTCATATGATATTTCAATAACCAAAATGGTTTATCAAAAATAAATAAATAAATATTTTCAATGTGTATTTTATAATTTTATTTAACTTTTTTGTTTGTTGTTATGAAATGGATATTTGGGTGTATGTATGAATGCATACCCAAGTTTTCAATGTTTAGGGAGGCAAGAGTTAATAAAATATTTTTACAAAAAGAAAATACTAAATTTCAATATATTATACATTATGAAATAAAATGTTATTTATACACACTTAACTAACTACATTTGTTAATCACCTTATATGACATTTAATGTATTCATACTATATCAATTAATAAAAAGAGTTGATATAAATTTTAACTTTATACGACAATTTTATTAATTAATATGATATGATTACATAAAGGGAAATTTTAGCCATACCTAACATATATTTTAAACTTGAATGGACCATTTTATCCCTTAATAAAATTACCAATAAGGACAAATTATAATTTTTAAAAAATTAAATTTTCTTTCTATACCCAACTCCTTTATCAACCCTAACCTAACCATCCTCACTCATCCTCTCTCACATTTACACCCTCTCTCACACTCACATTAACATAAAATTAAACTCTAACATCAAAACAAGGGTTTTTAGGTAGATGAATGGTGAAATCGTACCCTATGAGCCTCCAAATAATGTATGCGTGCATTTTGTGTAATTTTTCTGCATTTTTCCATGTTTTAGACATTTTAGAAATTTTTGGTTCGGGATGTGTTCGACGAACCAGAACCGAACACGACTACAATGTTCGGTTGAAGCTGGCCAAACAAATGAGAAATGTTCGGTTGAAGCCGGCCGAACAAATGACAAATGTTCGGTTAGAGCCGGCCGAACAAATGACAAATGTTTGGTTGGAGCCGGCCGAACAAATGACAAATGTTCGGTTGATGCCAACTGAAGATTTGCGATGAACTCGGCAGACCAGAGCCGAATGACCTCTGACAACATAAATGAATCCAACCCAAAAATCCACAAAAAGCTCAAACTAATGGATAAAATTCATAAAAAAACAACAAACTCATCATAAAATAAGTTTAATTTGCCCAAAATAAAAATTAAAAACTTAAGGACTGAGATTGAGTGTTCTATTTAGTGGTGGTGAGGGGAATATGGTAGCTATTAGGTATGGTGTTGGGTATGGGTGTAGTGTAAATGCTTGGGTTGGGAGAAAAATTTATTATTGTTGGATATGTGTGTAAAATTGTAGATAATGAGAGAAAATTAAAATAATGGGTTGGATATCTATTAATAAGAGTAATGTGGTAATTGAAGTTGGATAAAATAAGAAAAAACTAATTTGAAAAAGTGGATGTTGGGTAAATTAAGAAATTGAGTAACAAAAGAAGATTGTTAAGTATAAATAGAAATTCCCTTACGTAAACTATTATATAAAATGAGCAACAAACACGATCAATTAAATATGTAGAGATAACATTACTAAAGAACAATGTCAATAGAGCCTCTTTTTATTCGTAAGGCACTAGGTTCCAACCCCCAGTCCTCCACATTTTGAAAGATATTTTGCTGAATTTCAAAGGCCCATGAAAGACAGGTGGAAGCACGGAGGTCCACGTGTGGCCTACGTATAAAACTCTTCATCCATGACGCATATATAAGTAACGACTTGAATTGAGGGACGGGTTGAATGAAAACAGGTTTTGAGCTGTTTAATTTTGGGAGGAAAGAGATCAATGGTTCCCCCAATTTTTTGCACAAAGGCTGGCGAACTGTTCAATACAATTTGTAAATAGCCGTAGTTTAAATCATCACAAGTAATATAATTACCAGCACCATTAGTACAACTATGAACGACCTCATTTCTCTCTCTCTCTCTCTCTCTCTCTAAAATGCACCAAAAGTTCACCATGATAACCACGTGGGAAGTAGCAATAATGGAACCATTACTAACAAGCCATACTGCACAAAGGAATCAACATCTTCAATTTTTTCCACCTTGTCATTAAAAGTATTCCACAAATGCCTGAAAGCACCCTGTTGATCCTGCAGCATTCATTCATCCCCATCACAACAGTGTTGTAAAGAAACAAAGGTCTCTAAGTGACCATAAGAGAATATCAAGAAGTCACCTCTCTTTTCAGGTCACTGATTTGATCCTCAGCATTTGAATCTGCCAATATTCTTCTTCCATCATCACTGACTGATTGATCAATGGGCATCTTGATTTCACTTCTGCTAACACTTTTTCTTGAAAGAGCTTTATAAGCTGAATCAGTATGTATTGTTTCCATCACTGAACCAAAGAAGTTAGTCACAGGTACCTAGAGAGAGAGGTATACCAAAAAAATTTCAAGTGGTAATTCACAAATAAAATACATTAAAGCAATTGATAGATGTTGCTTAAGGTTTAGCCTGAACAAAAATTAATAAAACTCAATTTGCAACCACAAGGAGCCACAAAAATATTGTCATGAAGAGGATAAAATAAAAACATACTTACGATAAATATCTCAGGATAAGACATGCTAACCAGTGTTAACTTGCAACTAGATTTATGAGAAAATAGGAACCACTTATATGCTATGCAAGGGCTCAAATTCATAACAAAAATTAGCAAAAAATGATATAATATTGCATAGCATCAAAGTGAAGCAACCAACTTCAGTAACATCAGATAGAGAAGATAAGTCTAACACTTCCATACCTCTTCCAGGTGTTGCTGGTATAGATCTGTTCGGTAATATGCAGTGGACATCAACAAGGTTGGGTTATATGAATTGAAAAGACTGCAAAAAGATCACCAAAGACCAAATGAATATCAAATTTGAAGAAAAATAACTTACCTTGTAAATAATCCTGCCATAAGTAAGAAAAAGACATCTTTGTTTTCACTAAATTAATAAGAAGTATTTTTAGTATACATCAATATTATCAGGAAAAGATAAAATCACTGCCGGCTAGATTATTTTGGGGAAATTTTGAAGAACTGCAACTAAGAAAGGATCTGTATAATCAAAACCTTTATAGTAATGAAACTCCAGTCCATATAAGTGCAAGAAAAGAAAAAAACAGTGAATGCTTAACCATAAACACTATGGGATACCATACATGTGAAGTGAAACAAGATGGCAGTTGATAATATCAGTATAAAGCCCTACTTCAATATACCTGCTCAAAGAGGCATTGTCATACATATTTAGCCTTTCAAAAAATGCAAGGGTGTAAAATGTAAAACGATCTACAACAGAAACGCCAACCTGTTCAATTAAACAGTAAGAGTAGAATTAGATGAAATGTCACTATGTCGTAACTAATAGCTGGATTTCAGATGAATCAAGAACATGAGCATTCTCAGTCAATAAGTTTAAAGATTAAAAATGCTAAATGCTAACAAATCCAGCATACATCCGAGTCCAAGTGATGCGAGTATGAGTTCTCTCCTTTCATGCTACTGCCAATAGCCAAAACACCAGGTGATTGAAGCTGCAAACCCCAAAAAAATGACCTTTCATTCAGTACCAAAGTCATTCTCATGTACACCAGATTTTAAAGGTATATTACAAACTTAGAAGTCAGAGTGTCATGTTTTTATGTGAAAAGAAAATTCAGAAGTGCATCAAAGAATTTGACACTTGATTAGCAGTGGTTAGATGATATTAAAATGGGTATCTTCCAAATGCAAAAGAACAGAGATTGTACGTGAACATGATACCAACAACAAAAAAATCTCAGAAGAAAATATTGCCCTCACAGTAAAAAATATTTAGGGATTCATCCATCAGACTATGTATTAGTTACCAAGTCATCTTAATGCATCAATACTAATTGGGATATCTTGGTACTGATTTGTCAAATCAAATGACATAACCGAATAATGATATGAATTATGTACACAAAAGTAGATATATACATGCCATGGCATGCATATAAGGATAGGGTGAGGTAAGGTACAAAATCAAAAGACATATCTATAAAGCCGCATAGATGCTTCTACAACAGAAGCATGTATATAGAACAACTTCATCATGGATAGTTCCTTTTCTAATTATGAACCTATTATAGTTTCTTTTCTGATAATGAACCAATTGTCCTTTAGGCAATTACAAGCGAATTTAACTCTGTACAATGAAGTGGGCTATCCTATCTGCAAAATATACACCAGGATGCTATGACTATCTTTGAGTTAAGTTCTGCACATTCCTGTTAATATATTATGAACCATAATTCCAAAAATTGAATGAAATAGAACATAAATCCAATGCATAATATCTTTTTCTTTTCTTAGAATGCATAGGAGCAGATCACAAACCTGAGAGAAGAGAGTCGCAGCTTGACAAGTGTCCACCATTATCAGCAGCTCCTTGAATCTAAAATTTTGACCATATTAACAAACTCAAATGTCCAGAAGTGATGATCAACATGAACAGTCATCATAATAAGCAAAAGAAAAAATATATATTGTCCCTGAGAAAATTTCATTAAAATGTAAATGATTGTATTTACATCTAGCAGCCATATTTAATTTCAGGTTAAGCAATTATTGGAGAGTATGAGAAAAAAGAAAGCACTAGATGCAATAGCAGCCTCTGGACACCATCTTCTCTCTTTTTATAAAATTAGAATATATAATTCTTCTGGAAATGTCAAGGGCAACAGTGATAGAGGTAAAAATTTCTAACCTACGCTTTTCTTTCATTTGTTTCACAGCATCAGCTAAATCATGACTCTGGAGCTCTTCTGAGTCTTGAAATTTTAAAAATTCATCTCCTCCATGTCCTGTCATATACAAAAGAATGTGGCTTCCTTCATCACTTAGAAGACGCTTAGATCTTGGAACAGCAGTCTCATGACGCCCAGTCAATACACGTAAAAAATTTTCAACTGTCACTTCATAACCTCGATAATCCACCTGAGAGACTCAGTTTGGTAAATCAGAACCAGCTTTGAAAACCCCATTTATTCATTTCCTCATAATAATTTGAAGGAAACAAAAAATAAATCCTGTTCATTTTTATGATTGAAATTCTGATTATATAAAAACGTTATTTGTACAAAGAGAAGCAAAGGGGAGGGACTTCTCATTCAGTTACAATGAAAAATACAGTATAAATAAATTTTAATAATGCAGATTAATCCATCAACTATACATCTTCCTAGAACTATATAATTCACATTGCTCGGGAAGACTAAACCCCTGATTGAGTACTATCCAGCGTCCAATGAGATGAGAGCTAAAACAAATGAAAAGGATTACTTGTCCTTTTTAAAACATAAAAATAAAAAGCAAAGGGCCTAACCAGGGAGAAGAAGGCTCACCTCAACATTATCTCCATACAAGTTAAGTCGGTGATTTTCGTTGTTAAATACTTGGGCAGGGTACTTGTTCCTAGAATTACAGGCCATGTCATCTGCCAGCATAAGTATTATCCTCTCATCAGGTATTCCAAGTCGCTTAACCGTCCTGGAAAATAAAATAAAAGTAGACTGAATTATCTATGAAAGAAAAGAAAAAAATGACAGATAAGAAGATGATCAAGGGGGAAAAGGCCCACATGCTTTACCTATACAGGGATAAAGTATTGGCCATGTGTCGATAATTAAACCTGAAACAAAACATTCAGATTGATAAATCAAATTGCCACTTATGAAAGCTTGAAGAAGGTAAGATTATGAAATGCCAGCCTTGCCAGCCTTGAACATATGAAACGCTGAAAAAATAGATGCCTATTACACAAGTTTAAACCTATATTGAACCCGAAGATATGGTAGAATAGAAGATACAATTATGAATCCAAAACTAGAAAATGCTTCCGGTTCATATAGTACCGAGATTCCAACTTCTCTTGTTTGCATTGTTGCCAATCATGGTACTTTAATTTAGCAACTAAACTTGATATTGAACATAAACAAGTATGTCCAAAGAGACAAAACTAAAACATGGCCATGTTCACATGGATGAATACGATCCACTAAGTAAACTAAACAATAATCAAATCAAAAACACCCCCTTTTCATCAAATAATCAAGTTACCAAGAAATAAAGCAAAATGAAGCTTGAATTACCAGAAGCGAGAAGTGCAGACCAGAACAGCCCAATTATTAGTGTGCATAGTGGTCTCAGAAGAAGAAGGAGAACCAAATGCACTGCATTTGCTGACACAGCTCAGACCCAGAAGCAAAAACGCCGCCGCCGCCACCATGGAATTGGATAAATTGCACATCTTGCAGCGCATGTTGAATTCTTATGACGTTTGGGTGGGCAAAAATGACTGAGCAAGCAAAGCTTGCGTTGAGCTTATATGGAATTAGAGACCCAAATCTGTTAACAGCTCAACGGACCTTTCCATCTTGTTAATTCGCTAGTTGCTGAGAAGGACGACTATGAATCTGAAGACTGAATGCTATGGTTTATTTCTAAGAACGTCTTCTTCTTCTGTATTTTTTTATTTTTTATTTTTTAACTGATATTGGAAAAAAATGGAAGTTCATGGAGAAAATGCGTGCGGGTATATGCACAGCTCTTTTTCTCTCACTACAAGTTTCTTTCTAGCCGATCCAGACGATCTTATTATCTCCAAATATTAAAAAAGCCCAATGAACTTGCTTCAGCCCAATCCAAAACTCGAAGTTTAGGATCTAAACCAGTCCGACCCGACCCGTTTTACATCCATGACGCTTGCCTCAACCCCACCTAGCTTCCTCGTACAAGTCCGTCACTTCCCAAACCTCAATACGCTGAAGCCCTAGCTGAACTCACCGTTCACCTTCTTCTAAGCTACACATTCTCTCAGGTTCTCCTTCTATTATGCTTCAATCTTCTGTTTGTTTTTTTTTTTTTTTGGTTATAAATGATGCATGGTGCAAAAATGGCTGATGGGCAAATGCTATTTCCCTCTGCCCTTTTCATTTGACTGGTTAGAAAGGAAAATAAAGGAAATTACTTTCTGGGTCTTCTGTTCTCTGTTGTTTTAGTATCACAATATAAAAGTATTTAGGTCAAATGACGAATTTGGTTCTTGTAGTTTGCTAGGGTTTTCATTCTCTTCCCTGTAGTTTCAGTGTGGGAAATAATACCATTGTCGCTTACCGATTATTTGCATAAAATGTAATGTCAAAAACAGTCTTTGTGATATTTTGTTTACGGATTATGACCAAAAATGTTTAAAATATTGCTAATGGATATTTTAATATAAAGTTTAAATATTGCTAATGGGTATTGTTTGATCATCATTGAAGATGTTTTTCTAAGTCAATTTCTTTGAAATGAATGGTGATCTGTGGAGATCGTCTCAAGATCATTCCAGTTCATATGGCTGGAAGTACATTTGCACATGGATTTGTTTCTGATCAATATAAACCTTTTTAGTGCCTCTTTGGTTAGACAACATTAGAAGGAGTTCTACCTTCTGATCTACAGTAGATCCACTTCCAATCCATGGTCTGATTCATGATATGCATCACTAAGTTTTGCTGATATATAATACATTTTAACTTATCGGTATTAATTGGGCATGGTTTGTGTTTTTAAAACATGGACAATTGGTGACTGTTTTAGATTTGTGGCTATTATGTCGAGGGTGCTTTAAGCAATTATTTGCCCTCAGCAGGATGTTATGTGTCTTGATGAAGAATGCAAAGATGTCCGAAGATGTTCATGCTGCATTGACCTGTGATGACATCCTACATGAAATCCTTCTTCGACTGCCAGAGAAATCTGTTTTCAGTTTCATGCTCGTATCAAAGAGGTGGCTTCGTGTGATATCTAGCTCTTCTTTTTGGTATGATTACCATACTCGATGGAGAGTAAATCGTCATCTTTTGGGATTCTTTGTGTGCAACCATCTATACCTTGGTAGGCCAAAAGATGGCATCCGTCGGCCCCAATCAGAGCCTGCAATTCAGTTTTTATCAACTTGTGGAGAAGGCGATAATTTGTTTACTGGGATCCTCAAGCAGCTTGGTTTTTTCGTTGACTCTTCCAATGGCCTTCTTCTTTGTGGCCGCCATCCAATGGAATATTCTGTGTGGAATCCATTCACCAAACAGCTAGACCACCTTCCTCAACCTCAACGATTCTATAAAAGTTTGTGTATGGCATTCATCACTGAGTATTGCTTTGATGATATCAACTACAAAGTTATACGCGCAAAATGTGTATGCAAACTTGATGGAGTTTATACCGTCTCCATTGAGACTTTCTCTTCATTGACTGGTACATGGAAACATTTTACGCTCACTTGCTCTTCAACATTTGCCTTGTGTCCTTGGACAGTGGCTACTGTGATTAATGGCGTCATATACTGGTCTGCAACACAAAGAAATATAGCCATTTATGACCCACGCCTTGGAGATAGGCGAATAAAATTGCTTAAATTACCAGATGGTAAGATTTCTCATGATTACGAGGAGTCTGTTCTTGGGGAGTCTTCAGATGGGCTTTTGCAGTATGGCCAGAGCAGCAGGTCAGGCATGGAGATATGGATTCTTGAGAAGGGAAGAGATATTTTCTCATCGATTGACACAAGTAATGTTCAATCAGAAAACAGGTGGAATTTAAGATACAGATTAAGTTTCAAAGCAATGTGGAAGCAAAATCCAAGCTATGGCAAGAATTCTAAAGAAGCTCAAATATTGTCATTCCTTCCTCAGAATTCTGAATATGTCTTCATTAGATCCGGACGCAACATATTTCTCTTTCACCATGAAAATCAAAAGCTGAAGATGATTAATTATCTTGGTGCTAACTCATCTATTCAATGGGATTTCAGTGAAGTAGTGCCTTACTTTAGACCTTCTTGGCCGCGTTCTTCTTTATGCCTCTAAATATAGACCATGACTTGCTTAATTATCATTTCAGAGGAGAATTTGTAAAAACCTAATTTTATGATCCCTACCTGTGTCCTGAGAATATGACATTTTTCCTACCTTCTTTTCATTTTGGTATGTTCATATGTTCACAAGTTTTCTGTTAACTTTTTATGGCAACTTCAGTTTAATTTTCGATAATGTTTATGGTTTACTCCAATATCTCAAATTTACTTCAAGCTTAGACAAAAGTCACATCTAATTGACTTTCAATCGCAAAATGGTCTGCATAGTAACCTTTTATCCAAGCCAAGAGTGGGACAAAAGGAAAACTATTAACTTAGATGGCATCATAGTTAGGTTTATAAGTATGGATAAAACTCAAAATGGCAACAACAAACTTTGTTCTGTTACTCATGCAAATGTAGGGTAAATGTCACATACATTATATTCATGTACGAGGGCTCTGTTGATAGAGTTAAGTCGGACTCTCATTGAAAATAGCTAGTTTATAACCAACATGTCCACTAATAAATAATAATTTAAGCTAATAAATGCAGTTCATTCAAGACAATTACCCTATATCTTTAAAAAAATATATATGTAAAAGCATTTGTTTTAAAGGAATTTAACAAAGGAATAAAATATGTAAGTTATTTTTTTACGAAAAATAAAGTGGGCAGAGAATCCTGCTACATATTTTTCGTGCTGACGCGGTCAAAATCACATTCATATAAAAAAGAAAAGAAAATCCAGTCCATTAAAATACCAAGACATGATTTCAATCCAACGGTACAAATGACGAGTTGCAATACATTCGGCTACACAAGATCTGGACATCGGCTAGACCCCCAGAGCACAACGCCACAACGACATAAACAGACGTACCGTTAAGAAAGAGAGAGAAGACTTGGTTAGTAGCCACTAATTGGCGCGAAACCAAAGGAAAGCAACCGAAAGAACAGGCCGTTGTGAAGAATGTCACTCCCACAAGCCACTGGATCCACATTCACTTCCCACACACAAACACACAAACAAAACTTTCCCACCTCACCAATCAATCAATCTTTTTTTTCTCTTTCTATTCCCTCCCATTTTTTCCTTCACTTTCTTGCCAACTTTCTCGGAAAATGGAGTTTTCTGGCGTGTTGATCCAATATGTCTGACCCCATTAACCTCGATCCTTGTTGGTTCTGAAACTTTGATGGTTTTGCTCAAAAGGGTATTTAACTCTTATGGTGTCTGGTGAAAAGGAACACTTCTCGGTTGGAGTAGCAGTTGATGGTTAAATATTGTCATGCAGCTCAACTTTATGATGAAAGCACCTAAGTTTTTGATGAGCTTTTGATTGGCAGCTTAAAAATGGTATTTGCGGTTTTGGTTGAATTTAATAAATCCACATAACGACATAAGTTGATTTCGTATATCCATGCCTTTGTACCCTTTTTTTCTTCCTTTAAATTGTAGATCACACTAGGTTCCCCAAAATTCAATTTAAAATTATGTCCCATTTAAAAACTAGTTCCAGGTTCAAGTGGTTGCTAGAATTTATGAGAACATCTTCACTTAGGACTTGGCTGTATATCAAAATGAATTTGTTAACATATGATTACGTTTTTTATTTATTATTGAATTTGTTAACATCTTCACTAAACAATGGTTCCATTTTGTACGACAAAATGGAACCATTGTTTAGTGCTGGTTATCCTTTATAAAACCTAGAAATAGCTTGATAGTCCATTCCCAAACAGTTTAAGCTTCCGATGGTATGAAAGTTTTTCTCTGCTTGCATCTATCTGCCTCTCTAGGTGCATGATGGGGGTGCACATGAGGAGGGTATTAACTTGTTAACAAACTGTCTTCACTTGTTAACATAGGAATGACCACTCTTTTAACTTTCCCCTATAGCAAGCACCAACATTTAAAATAGAACTTTCCTGAACTATTTAGCTGGAGAAAGTACTAGTTTTCTCATTTCTTTATGCAAGACAGAAGGCTTGGCAACTCGAACTAAGCATTGAGAAAGTGAGGCAAGTGTGCTTACCATCACACTATACTTTCGGTGGTGGTGGAAATATTTGTTGTGTGTGGATAGCTAACATAGATCTCATAGATGAGCAACAGCAGTAGTAAGGTGTTGGACACATATTTTTGTTGAATAATTTGCCACTTTTAAATTATTTTATGTACCTAATTGTACTTTAACACTTAAATGTGTAACCCCCTTTACTTCTCTGCTAGAATTCATATAAAACGATTCAAATGTAGTCTTCAAAAATGGTTATAATTGAAGTTTGAGTTTATGAAGACATTTTAAATAAACTTTCCTGTATGAATTATTTGATATCTCTTCATATACAGGGAACACCAGTGAATATCATTGTAGGTTCTCATGTCTGGGTCGAAGACCCGGATTTGGCTTGGATTGATGGACAAGTGTCAAAGATTAATGGACAGGAAGCTGAGATCCAGGGTAGCAATGGGAAGAAGGTGCATTTCCTATTACTAATTTGATTTTTGATTTTTCATCACTTAACTGCAAAGCAATTATTTCATTAGAAATAATTTTAATATTTGTTCTTTGAAAATTAGATTCACATTTCTTTTTAATCTTAGATTATAGTAGTCTAATGAGATTCCTATTAAATTTTTGGTGCTATTAAGCTTGTTGCCAAATTGTCAAAAATATATCCAAAAGATATGGAAGCTCCTGCTGGCGGAGTTGATGACATGACAAAGCTATCTTATCTGCATGAGCCGGGAGTCTTGCAGAATTTAAAAATTAGATACGAACTTAATGAAATATATGTAAGTGGTCCGCCCTTCATTTTAATAGTCTCACAAAGTTTTCATTCTAATTGAAAATTCTTACTGTCTATAAGCATGGTATCTGCAATAATATATGCCTCCATTTCTATCATGATAGACTTACACTGGAAATATCCTTATTGCCATTAACCCATTCCAAAGACTTCCCCATCTCTATGATGCTCACATGATGACACAATACAAGGGAGCACCATTTGGAGAACTAAGTCCTCATGTTTTTGCAGTTGCTGATGTTGCATACAGGTTAATTTTATTTCTACTTTACATTCTATGTATTGCTCAATTTACCAATAAAACCAAATATTTACTATTAATGCTTTGGACAAATCAGGGCAATGATTCATGAGGGAAAAAGCAATTCAATTCTGGTTAGTGGTGAAAGTGGGGCAGGTAAAACTGAGACCACAAAAATGCTAATGCGGTACCTTGCATTTCTGGGTGGGCGGGCTGCAACTGAAGGACGCACAGTTGAACAACAAGTTCTTGAAGTATGATTGATATCCTAGCTTCCATTTAGCACTTAGATTAAGCTTCAATTACTCAAGTTCTTTTTATCAAGTTCCATTAGTTTTTTATACAAATTCTTATGAAACATCTTTCTTTTTGGAGTGCAGTCAAATCCAGTTCTCGAAGCATTTGGCAATGCTAAAACTGTTAGAAATAACAATTCTAGGTAATACACTTTTTCATTTGGGAAATGAAGTAGGGTGTTGATTCTCTCTGCCTTTTTCATTTAAGTTAATGTACTTTGACTTATAATTCACTAGTATACTTGCTGAGTTAATGTAAGGAAGAAGACTATATCAATCTTTTGACATGAATTACTTTATGTTATCTGCTGATAATTTTACTTTGGTGTTTTCTTTAAATTGATACCGGTGCAGTCGTTTTGGTAAATTTGTTGAAATCCAATTTGATAAGCAAGGAAGAATCTCAGGAGCAGCCATCAGAACTTACCTTCTGGAACGGTCTCGTGTTTGCCAAGTTTCTGATCCTGAACGCAACTACCACTGTTTCTACCTGCTTTGTGCTGCACCACAGGAGGTACGTTCCTATTGGAACTATAACTTTGATTAGGAAGATCAAAGTATTGCTGCACATTTATTTTCTTACAATTTCTGTCTAATATTTGTTAATGTTGACAGGAAATTGAGAAATACAAGTTGGGAAATCCTAAATCATTTCACTATCTTAACCAGTCACGTTGCTATGAACTGGTTGGTGTAAGTGATGCCCATGACTATCTTGCCACAAGGAGAGCTATGGATATTGTTGGAATAAGTGCAAAGGAGCAGGTATAGCCTTTTCTTAAATGCTTCCTATGTGCATCATGCATGGAACATAGAAAGACCATCTTCTCATCTCTCTCTCTCTCTCTCTCAGGACGCAATTTTTAACTTCCTATGTGCATCATGCATGGAACATAGAAAGATCATCTTCTCATCTCTCTCTCTCTCTCTCTCTCTCTCTCTCTCTCTCTCAGGACGCAATTTTTAGAGTAGTGGCTGCAATTCTTCATCTTGGAAATATTGTATTTACCAAGGGAAAGGAAGTTGATTCGTCAGTTCCAAAAGATGATCAATCCAAATTCCATCTCAAAATGACTGCAGAGCTTCTCATGTTTGTATTCGTTTCTGATATTGCCCCCATAATTTGTTTTCCATTTTGTTTCCCTTTCATATTGTAATAATTTGTGATCATTACATTCCTCAGGTGTGATGTTGATGCATTGGAAGATGCGTTATGTAAGCGTGTCATGATCACACCTGAAGAAGTTATCAAGAGAAGTCTTGATCCTCAAAGTGCAGCAATTAGCCGTGATGGTTTAGCAAAAACAATATATTCTCGATTGTTTGACTGGTAGGTCACCAGTGTTTAAATTAATATATCAGATTTACATTTGGTTTATGAATAAGTTTCCTAATTACCTGAAAAAACAAAATGTAGACTGAGAAATTAGATGTTGATGTGATACTAAAGTCTCTCTATTTGTATCTATACAGGTTGGTGGACAAAATTAATGTCTCAATTGGACAAGATGCTAACTCCAAATCTCTGATTGGGGTCCTTGACATCTACGGTTTTGAAAGTTTTAAGACCAATAGGTAACAACTAATAAACACAGTATCATACTTAGAGTACATGGATATATCTATATATGTACATTGAGTGTATTTCTTAGGAAAAAGGAAATTGGAAAATGCACTAATGAGGACATTTCATATTAACCAACCTTATATGGGTTGGCAGTATTTTGCAACTTAATTTCAGCATATCATGCTGTGCAGTTTTGAGCAGTTCTGTATTAACTTCACAAATGAGAAATTGCAGCAGCATTTCAATCAGGTAATGCCTCAGATCATGTTAGCCTCTTTAGGTTTCTCTACTTTTTATCTTTTAGATTATTATTAGGATTATTATTAAAATTATTATGCATTTTAGCATTATATAATAAACTAAGTTCTTTCTGTGATCTTTTTAGCACGTCTTCAAAATGGAACAAGAAGAATACACAAAAGAGGAGATTGATTGGAGCTACATTGAATTTGTTGATAATCAAGATGTCTTGGATCTTATTGAAAAGGTTATTCCTATTCCTTTGCATCAATGCCAATGTTTAGTTCATTATCAGATCCAAACTGGACACTAAGGGAATCTGGTTTCCAAGGTCACTTGCAACTGTCTGGTCAGAAGTTTATTTATAAGCATATCTAGCAAGATGGATATATATATACATGCGCATATGTATAAACATATGTGTATCAGTGTATGAGCATTTGTCTGCGTGTGTGTGTGTGATTCAACATTTAGTTCCTTTTACCTCTCCTTGGGGTCCAAAATTGCTGCTAAATTTAATAAAAACGCGTCTGTTAATTAACAAGGATATTGGTGTGGTACATTTATTTTTCTTGAAAGTGCAGTTGTAACTTGCTGTGTTGTTTTATTCTTATTTGCTTAAAGATTCTCTGGCTCCTAGTCTGAATTACTTTGATGTTAACTAGAAAGAACTTCATCTAACCAAAAGAAGGAAATAACATAAAAAGAGATATCTGTGAGTCTACCTGCCAAATGAAAACTAATTGGAATAAAGTATTTTCTAATATTTTGTGATAATTAAGAAGTTTAAGAAACAAATACCCATTTTCACCAGTATTAGCAGTGATGAGAAAGGGGCAGATGCGAAATAGTCTCCCCAAATACTCATACATTCTCCTAGAAATCATCCAATAATTTTCCTCTACAGATATGTTTAGATGATAATGACTTATACATATTAATGTGATTGGAGATACATATATCCAATGCTATTAATCAACCATCAATTTTTTGTTTACAAGTCTTTACATATTATGTTTCCTTTCACAGAAACCTGGTGGAATAGTTGCTCTCCTTGATGAAGCTTGGTAAGCTGTTAGTCCTCTGCTTTAAAACTTTTCTCGTTCTTCTTCAAATGGAAGGCCGTCAATGTTCTTTTGAGGCTTCTTTCATCCATTATTAGGAAATAAATTTTGAAATGTTAAAAGTATTAAGTATTAGGGATTATTTAAGGTTTTAGTTGGATGGCCTTTAAGAAAAAAAGAAGTTATAGCCGGATGGCAAATTGAACTTTTCTTTTCTTCATTCTTGCTAACTGCTTTTTTTTTGTTTTTTCCAGCATGTTTCCAAAGTCAACCCATGAAACATTTGCAAATAAGCTTTATCAGACATTCAAAACTCATAAGCGCTTTATAAAGCCAAAACTTTCTCGCACAGATTTTACCATCGCTCATTATGCTGGAGAGGTAAAGTTAATAACGAAAGCAACAAATTCTGAAAATATAAGATACTTTGCATTTCAGAATTTTACCTTCTGGAAACTTCATCACAGGTCCTATATCAGTCTGACCAATTTTTGGACAAAAACAAAGACTATGTGGTTCCTGAACATCAAGACTTGTTGGGTGTTTCCAAATGTTCTTTTGTGGCAGGCCTTTTCCCTCCACTTCCAGAGGAGACAACTAAATCTTCCAAGTTTTCTTCAATTGGCTCTCGTTTTAAGGTATTTTCCTATAGTCAACTTAACCCCAGATAAAGCTGCATGCAAGCTTGCAAGCTTGTGTGGCTTCTTTTATATTCTGCATTGTCATCTTATGCTGCAAGAAGTTGACACTCAATGTTTCTATGTTCTAATTGGTGCAGCTGCAACTGCAGCAGTTAATGGAGACCCTAAATTCTACAGAACCTCACTATATCAGATGTGTAAAGCCAAACAACCTTCTAAAACCAGCCATATTTGAGAACGTCAACATTATGCAGCAACTGCGTTGTGGTGTGAGTAAATGATGTTCCTTTTCTCTTTTCCCTTTCTTCTTTTTTAATTAAATTTTTTTTCTTTCAGCTACTACTGACCGTTTCTTTTATAGGGTGTTTTAGAAGCAATCCGAATTAGCTGTGCTGGATACCCTACTCGAAAACCATTTTTCGAATTTATAAACCGATTTGGACTTCTTGCCCCAGAGGTCTTGGAAGGAAAGTAAGTATAAGCGCTTAGGATTTTTCAGTTTAAGTGGGGAGAGAAAAGTTTTGGCCATAATATTTCAACTTTCTGAGCCCGTTTTATTTATGAGCAGCTATGATGAAAAAGTTGCGTGCAAAAAGATTCTGGAAAAGAAGGGTCTTAAAGGATTTCAGGTAACATGAGGTGTTTGCATTCAAGCCTACTTAAAATTTATAGAATTATTGATGCACCTAGTATTTGATTCGCTCCAAATTGCCACAGCTTTAACCACTAGTACAACTGCTCATGCATGTTGCACCATGAACTAGAAAATGTAATTTAACCATTACAGACATGGACATAGTCTGCACTAGGACTGAAGCATGCCATGCATACATGGATGATATAGTGATAAATACAACAAACGGAATTCACCCAGTCACATATTGAGGGTAGAGGCATTTGCTCGATTTTTCAGATAGGAAAAACAAAGGTATTCCTAAGGGCTGGTCAGATGGCTGAGCTAGATGCACGAAGAGCTGAAGTACTCAGTAGTGCAGCCAAAACTATCCAGCGGCGTGTACGAACCCATTATGCTCGGAAACGGTTTATTGCATTGCGAAAGGCAACCATAATTATGCAATCAATATGCAGAGGTGAGCCACATGAAGAGTGTATGAGCACTAATCAGGTCTATAACTACACAGTTCAATTTTATTCATAGAGAGTATCGAAGGATGTAGTTATTTTTTCCCTTTACTTTCTTTTGACACAACTTTTTGGGCCTCATTTAACTGGCAACCAGTTTCCTTCAATATTTTTGGTATTACTTGTAGGAAGTCTCGCTTGCAGAGTCTTTGAGGGCATAAAGAGAGAGGCAGCTGCTGTGAAAATTCAGAGGAACATACGTAAATACCAAGCCAGAACAACTTATAACAAACTCCATGTCTCAGTCCTTGTTTTGCAAACAGGTTTAAGAGCAATGGCTGCTCGTAAAGAATTCAGATTTAGAAAGCAAACTAAAGCAGCAACCATTATTCAGGTTGTATACAAAATATCTTGCAACTTTCATGAATTTTTTTTCTTCCAATGAAACTTTTAAGTGATCAAGAAACAACTTACATGCAACTTAAATGATTTCCTTTTTCCATTGCAAAGAAAAATTAAAAATTAAAAATTGCAGGCGGTGTGGCGTTGTCATAAAGCTGCCAAATACTTTAAGAAGCTCAAGAAGGGTTCAATAATCGCACAATGCAGAATGAGGGGAAAAATTGCAAGGAGGGAACTTAGGAAGCTCAAAATGGTCAGTATTAAACTCTCTCTCTCTCTCTCTCTCTCTCTATATATATATATATTGTGAAAAAATCATCAATTTATAGTCAAGTAGCCAACATGAGAGCAATACATAAATTTAGTGCATACAGGACAGTGCATAATTTGAATAAAATAGGCACGGACAGAAGTAAAGTAGATGAGCCCTTTTACTTTTACGTAGACATGTATGTCTGGTTTTACTGTTGTTTCAGAGGGATGAATTATTCATCATTGCCATAAATATATTATGCACATTGTCCCTTTCTAGGTATACTTTTGAAATCTTCTTATAATGCATGACTCTCTTTTTTATTTATGATATTCACATTTATCTCCAATTTTGTGCAGGCTGCAAGGGAAACAGGTGCACTTAAAGAAGCAAAAGATAAGCTGGAAAAACGAGTGGAGGAACTAACTTGGCGTCTACAGTTGGAAAAACGTTTAAGAGTAATTTCTATGTCTCTCAGAGTGATTTTGTTGGGTACAGAAGATGCTGTGAAAGTCTGATGAATACTTTTTTCTATCTCAACTTATGAGTTCCAAAACATACTAGATAATCCATTGGTATTCTTTCAACCAATACATCTGATAGAAAATTATGCCAGTTCAACATCCTTCTTTTATTTTTGCTTTTAATCCTTAACCATTGATGAGGCTCACAGATTTTTATTAGGTTTCTTATCAAAATTTTGTCATGCTAAAGTTCATGTCATTTTGCAGACTGACCTAGAAGAAGCAAAGGCACAAGAGACTACCAAATTGCAGAATTCATTGCAAGAAATGCAGAACAAACATGATGAAGCAAATGCATTGATTGCCAAGGAACGAGAGGCTGCAAAGAAATCTATTCAAGAAGCACCTCCTGTTATTAAGGAAACTAAAGTTGTTGTTGAGGACACCCAAAAAATCGAGTCTCTAACTGCAGAAGTGGACAAATTAATGGTATGAAGGTCCAGTTCAGTAAAAAGCACCTATAATACTCTGTCCCACATATTTTATGCATAAAATCTCTCTTCTTTAATGGTTATAACACTTGTATAGTATGGGGTAAGAGGGGCATTCACTGAGATGCTATTTGGACATATTGGAACAAGAATGTTAAAGCACATTTCAAAATCAAAGTAAACGTTATTAACCAAGTTTAAATCTGGTGGGTGAGATGAAATCATATGCTGATCAATGGCCTGGTAGTCCTTATGGAATGTTCATGGTGATTTGTTTTAGCTAAGAGGGTAGTATATAGCATTAGATAGGATTCTGTGCCAAACCAGGTGTTTGTGGGAGACTAATGATGATATTTTAAATAATTAGTTAAGATACTTTAGGCTGTTCTATGTATGTCTTTCAACTTTTATTGCTCATATATATAGCACTAGATATCATTTCATTTAGTTGATCGTGACCTTCTTTGTTCTACCTGCCACCTCCCCACCTTCCCAGGCCTCTTTGGAGTCGGAGAAACAAAGAGCAGATGAATGTGAAACAAAATACAATGAAGTTCAAACATCATGTGAAGAACGACGTAAGAAATTAGAAGAAACAGAGAAAAAAGTTAATCAGCTCCAGGAAAATTTGACCAGGTAATATGACATATAAAGCATGAGTTTTCTATATTCTCATGTTTTCTCTGTTAACTGAATTTTACCAATTCTAACTTGTCTGATGTGGTTTAATGAAAATTCAAACTTCCTCGATTAGGCTAGAAGAGAAGCTTACCAATTTAGAATCAGAAAATCAAGTATTACGCCAACAAGCTGTGTCCATGGCACCTAATAAATTCCTTTCTGGACGGTCCAGATCAATTATTCAGGTAATTTTAAATGTGAACCATGGAATTCTGTAATTTTTCAGATGGTTAAGATTTTCTTCTTGTTTGATGGTTGGCAGAGGGCAGCTGAAAGTGGTCATATTGGAGGGGATGCAAAGACATCTATGGTAAGTTTCTCTTCAACTTCAAGTATTAGCCTCAAAAGAGGCTCTATGATGCAGTGAAGGCTCTTTCTTAACTTTTCTGTTATGTTAACCACCTGAAAAAATGGATCAGGATCTACATAGTCCTTCAATAAACCACAGGGACTCAGAATTGGAGGATAAGCCACAGAAATCACTAAATGAAAAACAGCAGGAGAATCAGGAGTTGCTCATTCGATGTATTGCTCAACACCTAGGCTTTGCAGGGAACAGACCTATTGCGGCTTGCATCATATACAAATGCCTTTTGCAATGGAGATCATTTGAAGTTGACCGGACAAGCATTTTTGATAGGATTATTCAGACCATAGGCAATGCCATTGAGGTTTGAAATTCCCATCCTTAATTTTTCTTCTGGTAGTTTGATTTTCTGTTTAAACTTAGCACAAACAAACCTCATTAACTTGAATACTACCGCTTGGATTTCAGACCCAGGATAATAATGATATCTTGGCCTATTGGTTATCCAATGCCTCAACGCTTCTACTACTACTCCAGCGCACATTGAAAGCAAGTGGTGCTGCAGGAATGACACCCCAACGGCGTCGATCATCATCAGCTACTTTGTTTGGAAGGATGACACAGGTAATTCTAGTCTCTTTTCAACCCATAATGCAATCCATATATTTTAATTTCCTTGCTTCACATTTTTGCTATATTTTTCTCTAGAGTTTCCGTGGAACCCCACAAGGAGTCAATCTTTCCTTAATCAATGGTGGAATGAGTGGTGGAGTGGACTCTTTACGGCAAGTTGAAGCCAAGTACCCAGCTCTGCTTTTCAAACAGCAACTCACGGCATATGTAGAAAAGATTTATGGGATGATTCGAGATAATTTGAAGAAAGAAATTTCTCCATTGCTTGGGTTGTGCATCCAGGTCCATTAATATATTCAACTATGGACTAGAAAACAGTTTATTGACAAAATATAATTATACTTTCATGTATTTGTCAAGAACTATTACTAAATTGTAACTTTAACAGGCACCAAGGACATCTAGGGCAAGCTTGGTTAAAGGATCATCGCGATCAGTGGCAAACACTGAGGCCCAGAGAGCTTTGATTGCTCACTGGCAAGGGATTGTCAAGAGCCTTGGAAACTTCTTAAATACTTTAAAAGCAAATCATGTTAGTACTCTTTTTCCCCCTTCTTTTAAGTTACTCACGTAATATGATAATGATTAGTCTTTCTTCTCAGCATAGCTTGTGACTATTACTTCTGAACATATCTATCTTTGCTGACTGTTCCCTTTGTGGGTTAAGTAAACTGCAAAAGGAGTTTATTGCTACTATTGATGCAGATTCATACTTAATTGATTTTTCTGAATTTCATTTCAAGGGTGCAGTTTCTGTGAAATTTTTTGCCAAGGATCTCTCAATCTCTCTCTCTCTCTCACACCCACATATTTTTTCCATTCTACAGGTACCTCCATTTTTAGTTCGTAAGGTGTTCACACAGATATTCTCCTTCATCAATGTTCAGCTATTCAACAGGTATTAAGTCTATGCTCATATTTGAGGTTGCTTGTTTGTATACTGTTCATTATAAATTCTTTTTAATGTCTTCCATATGTTTTCTTTTTTCTGCAGCCTTCTATTAAGACGAGAGTGCTGTTCGTTTAGTAATGGTGAATATGTTAAAGCTGGATTGGCTGAACTGGAGCATTGGTGCTATAAGGCAACAGATGAGGTACGTTGAATTTAGTTCCTCCTTGTGCTATTTTGTGATGCACTTGCTAAATAAAATAGAATGCAGTATGCAGGTTCAGCTTGGGATGAACTCAAGCATATTAGGCAGGCCATTGGATTCCTGGTATCTTTCATATTTTCGTTATATTCCATTTCTACTGCTAGTAATTCCTTGTTATAATGGTGAAAATAAAAAAATGGTGAAGTTGTCCTGAAATTAAATTTATGTTTTCTGTTCAGGTCATACATCAAAAACCAAAAAAGACGCTTGATGAAATAAGTCATGACCTGTGCCCGGTAAGTGATGTGTATCAGTGTATGTAAGGATAAAATAAACATATTTAATTCCATTAACCTCTTCCTCAAATCTCAACTGACAACTTTAACAGGTTCTGAGTATACAGCAGCTCTATCGTATCAGTACAATGTACTGGGATGACAAATATGGCACACATAGTGTGTCCTCAGATGTAAGTTTTTATGGATGCCATAACTCAACTAGGTTCGCTCCATCTTCGTCACATAGCAGTAAAATAAATTACAATATAACGACAAACATGTATCTACAAACTTACTTGCACATATATTTTCTTTTCTATGTGTCCATCTAGGTTATATCCAATATGAGAGTGTTGATGACAGAAGATTCCAACAATGCCGTCAGTAATTCTTTCCTGTTGGATGATGATTCCAGGTTATGACAACATTTAACCATGTCATCACAACGATTATCAGCCTTTCTCTTATTCTGTTTCATTTCTTTTTCCTCTTTTGTTACTTCATTTGAAGTTGCATTTCATAAGTAACTGATTGAAACATTTCCTGGAGAGGATAAGAAAAGAAAGTTTTTGGTAACAATTACATCATAATTGTGTTGAAGCTGGCCAAATATGCATCCCTTTGGTTCTGCTACATAGTTGGAATCCATGATATGAATGAGTGTTATAAATCAGATGTTGATCCACATGACTGATAAAATCAAGACGTTGATACATTTTACTAGTGGATTCATATTCTATCATCAAACTGATATTCAAGTTTTTCTAGGATTTTGGTCCATTTTAAATTTACTATGATAAAATAAGACTGTTAATTATCATGCATGCATAGTTTGGTACTTTGGTCGGGGATTTTATGATTGCTAAACATCTTTCATACCTAATATTTATCTCCTGACCATTCAACTGAAACTGACCCTTGGACCCCATTTTTGCTGCAGCATTCCATTTTCAGTCGATGACTTATCAAAGTCAATGGAACAAATAGACATCTCCGACATTGAACCACCACCGCTCATTCGTGAGAACTCAGGCTTTAGTTTCTTGTTGCCACGTGCAGATTGAATTCTTTGTTGCAGATGGCATGTCTCTGTTTACTGTCAAGTGGTAGATTCACATGCTACCTCTTTCATTCATGGATATTAATATTATGGGGTTGTATATTGTTCATCATTATTTGTCCCAGAAATTTTTTCTTTGGAACTAAATTAGATACATAATTAATTGCATCAAACGGGGATGCTAATATTGCTCCCCTCCAGTGTAGTTGAGCATTCTATCTTGTGTAGTACAAGTAGCTGATTTAGTTGAAGGGAGAAGAAACTAAAGGCGTAGAGCTTTTTTTCAGGAAATGTGCAATATATATGGCTCTCAAATTTAGTTCTCAGCTTCAGAGATTGTTTTATTAATTTCCATACCAAGTTATTGGGGAGTACTGGCCAATTAAATTTACAAATTTTTCAACCAACTTGTTTGCTTAGCATCTGTCTCCTCTTTTTGTCAGAAATAAGAAAACTGGTGTTAGAAGCTTCCACTCAGTATGCAGAATTGCAGATCAATAACATAACATAATAAGTTAAATGTGTGCATGCAAAGGGTTTAAATTTCTTCGTTTAATTGAAATTTCATTGTTCTTCGTATATTAATTAAGCTAGTCATAGTCATACCACATGATTTTTAATTTTGTTGAACTTTATCCTAGACTGGGATCTTTCAAGTTTGAACTGGGTAGATAAATTTCCTAAGAATAGTACAACTATGTGGCTGGTTAATGTGTGGGAGAGAGAGGGGGGGGATAGAGTTGCAAGATTATTGCAAATGGGGTCGACAAAGCAATTCCTTTTAATCAAAACGCAAGCTTTACTGAAACGAAAGTTACGAAACGGAGGACTGGAGCAGTTAGAAAATTATTTTTGGGTTTAAAAGAACAAAACCAAAATAGTTAAATTATTTTTGGGTTTAAAAATAAAGCAATATAAATAATTAACATAAAATATTGTCCTGAACTGCACACAAGTTTTGATTTTGCAGATCAATCCAATTGGACTAAATGTTAAATTCAGAGAATTTGCAAAGTCATTACTGCCCTTCACTTTTTCACTAGATAAAAAAATGAGTAAGGGCAAATATGGACTGGTGATAGTTTGTTACGCTCAAAATCAGTCATTTTTACGAGATCTTGCAAGTTTATAGTTTGTGTAGTGTTTGTTTACATTGATTTTCGTTTGCTTGTCATGTCTGTAATTAACATGTTAATAACAAAGACATCAAACAAGACCTCATTTTTTCAGTTCCCACGTGTAGATTTGATACCTAAATCGTGCGAGAAAGGCGTCTGAAAGCGATGGCACTTTTCGCAAAACCCTAGCATATGCCCATTCACAGAGAAAAGCGCGTGGGATGCGTGGGTCTTCTTCTTCACTCTTTATCCTCCGGCTGTCTCTGTCAAAATCCCAGACTCAGCATGTCCACAGCTACGGTGAAGCACTACAGCCATGGATGATAAATTTCAGAGCTTCAAGTTAAGTTTTTCATCATCGGCTTCTTTTATATGCGTGTATGTTTTGGTTTCTGTCACTATTTAATTTACATATATAAAAATATAGAAAAACTCCATTCGGGTTTTTGTGATATACAATGAAATTGCCTCATGCCAACTCCCAACTGTATGTATGGTGGTGTGTATGTTTAATTCAATAAAAAAAATCTGAAACTTTAACTTTCACAGTTCCACTTAATCAGATATTGAGATTCTTAAATGCAAACTAATAACTAGTAATATTAGGCTGCAAATAGGTGCATCTGATATATGAAACTGCTAGTGCTATGGCTGCAAAGTATCTCAATCTCGACTCTTACCTCATTCTATGAACCTCAGTGTAAGGTTATTTTCCTTCTCTTCACTTTTCTGCATTTTTAAAATCTGGGTTTTTCTTATCAAATAAGTAATCACTTGTTGTTTAGTGGCCAACAAAAAAAAAAAAAACTTGTTGTGTCTCTCTTTGCTGCATGCATTGATTGCCTCTTGAAGTACTGCAGGTCCTTGTGGACATACCAAGATCAGAAGTGGTGGGCAATATACACCTGCTGATCAACAAGAGTATGCATTGTGAAAAGGTCTAGGAAGGTGCCCACCTGCTGATCAACAAGAGTATGCATTGTGAAAAGGTCTAGGAAGGTAGTGTAGAATGGTGTGCTAATTAGTTTCTCTTTTCTTGCCACAAAGAAAGGACACATCACTAAAAAATCGAAGTCCCAGTTTTAGCCGCAAATTGAAGGACACGTATACATCTGTAGTCATGCCACTTTGTTTAGTCCAATTGTTCTCCGTCATCTTTGCATCATGTTATGAAATAAAGTCATGGGAAAATGTTTGATTCTCGCTAGGACTTTAAGTAAATCTAGAAGGGGTCATGGTTTGGTGACAAGGCAAGCAACCTAGAGCTTGACTACAAATATCTTATTGAAAAACAGCTCGACTACAATGTATAGTACAGGCACGTGGTCAAATACAGAAATATTTTGGTCTGGAAGATTGAAGACGACAGTGACTGTATTATTATCTAAAGTGAATGTTATATTAAATTGTTTTCTCTGCGTGAATTATTTCCTCTATATATTCATTGGTTTAATTTGGTCGTAGCTACATATCAATCATTCATTCCTGATAAGAATAAACTAATGACCCAGTTTAATTGGATAGACTTGAATGACACATGTGAATGCCAGTCAGAGTCTTTAATTTCACCATATATAATAGTCGACTGTCGACATAAATTTTTTTTTTTTTTTGGGCAAATGATATAAAATTTTATTTTTATTTCGGTAAAAGATATAACAAAATATAGTCTGAGTTATCAGATCACTCATAAGGGATGGTGCATGCATATGAGTCATATGAGTCATATGACTGTGTGAAAGAGATAGAGAGATAGAGTGTTTGACTAAATGGTAAAAGACAATGACCTGGCACTCAGGCTTGTGTGTATTGGTGTAATCAATAATACAATACTCTAGCTTTCCATTTTTCCATATTACTAGAACCTCATTTCGTACGTGTGACAAGTCAATGTATTTCAAATTCATAAGTAATGCTTTCATCCATTAGCAATCATTATTTAGATTTATATATTATTTTGAAACATAAAGCTGCAAGTTTCAAATGTGACTGCACAAGTCTTGCAGCCTCTTGGCTTCTAGTCTAAGCCATTTTTTTCCACATTTTGTCTATATCCTTAGCTCCCATCCTGGTTGCTTCCATTCATTCAAGAATTTTGATGGTTTGATTAATTACCCACATGCAATGAATTCATAACATTGCCTATATATAATAAAGGAGTCCTCCATGAAGACACAAATATCACCCCTCTCTATTCTATCTAAGCAAATGGAACAACTTAGCAGCCACCGCAGTCGTCACCAAGCTAAGAACCAAAGGCCAATCACCAAAGCTGAAACACCCATTAAGATTAAGTACATATCCAGCCCTATGATGGTCCAAGCCAACAATGCTTCCGAGTTCAGAGCAATTGTGCAGGAACTCACAGGCCAGAATTCTACCATTGACATTCATGAAGAAGGTATAGAAGGTACTCATCATGCAAAATTAACCAACCACCAAGCAAGCTGGGTTCATTCCAACCATGAAGCTTCAGAAGCATATATGATTACCCAAAATCTGGATGAGCGGATGTGGTTTTCAGAGGACCCTGTTCATGCGTCTGTTTGTGATAAGCTCCTTATTGATGAAGAAAACCTTTGGAATGAAGTTTCAGAAAGCT
Source organism: Purshia tridentata (assembly GCA_003254885.1). Taxonomy (NCBI): domain Eukaryota; kingdom Viridiplantae; phylum Streptophyta; class Magnoliopsida; order Rosales; family Rosaceae; genus Purshia; species Purshia tridentata. The sequence goes on from QANT01006358.1 coordinate 80,628, forward strand.
TGTGTGCTTTCTAATCTCCACATATTTTTGTATGCTAGAAGAGATCAATTATCTCACTAATGTGAACTCTCAGTACTCCTACCATTTTTGCACAGTGTTGTTAGCACACTCTTTTTATATGTTAAATTTTGTTAACAATGCCCCATACATCCCCCAAGAAGAGATCAGGCTGGCTGACTGATTCATAATGAGTAAAAATTTAAGTGAACATAAAAAGGGAAAGCACGTCAAGAATATAACCTACAAATTTACATGATATACTACCATAACTGCATTGTCTCACTGGAAAAACACAAAGTTCAAGGTTTGAGGGTAAACACTCAATATTGTTTACACATAACAGAAAAACAAGTCCTTCAAGCAGCAAGTCTCTTTTTCTCTCTTTCTTCTGCACCTAATTTCATTTCTCACCTAACTTCCTAAGCTCAGATGCTAACAGACCAGTATGTCCATCATTCTTACCTCTTAATTCCCATCATCAGCAGATTTCAAGTAAAGAGTCTCACCCCCATCTCCGCCATGGCCTCCAGAGCTCCCACCTCGCCCATCAGCAGAACCAACACCCCCCATCTCTTGCTTACTCCCACCGGCCATTCTCCTATGCATGCCTTCTCCAGCTGAACTGCGCCCAAAATCAGCAAATCCTCCAGCCCCAAGCTGCCCGCTGCCTCCAGCATTGTTTGCCTCGCCCTGGAGCATGTGAAGTCCTGTGCTTCCCCCAGAGGTCATGGCAAGTTGGCTGTGCAGGGCTTGTTGTTGCAGAGCTGAAAATGGCTGCTGGGAGTACAACATGGAAGAACGTGCAGCCATGAGCGATTGTGGTGACATCTGTTGAGCCTGTTGTTGCTGCATGTAATGCGCTCCTGGTTGCATAATGCCTCCGGAAGGGTACTACAGAGCATTTCCAGAACACAATCAGGGAATCTACAATTTGGAACACAGATTTACACAGTGGCACTTAACAGAATCAGTCAGTGCCTTTCAAGTTACAATTTTGGCCATTCTCGTGTCATAATAAAAGAACACTCTTTATTTTTCTCAGGATAAATCCAAGTAATGGAAAAATCTCTGTTAATATTCAAGGAATAGAAATTCACTGCATGCTGGAAAGAAGCATAATTTTTTTCAGTCTACAGATGCAGCTAGTGCAAACATTAACTGAGATTTTAACACAAAAATAAACTCAAATAGCTAGGCTCAGGTTAGTAGCCCACAGTACATAACAAAACCACAGTGGGCAGTGGATACAGAAGGCCTGGGCTACATACAATTACTATTTCAGTCCATGTACAAAAGGTCCTTTAGTAACCACAAAGTTTCCATTTTGGGAATGAGGTTTGTACCTGAGGATGCATGGTAGGAGGTTGGGGTTGAGAATCAGCAATGGCAGCCAGGTACATCAGATTTCGCTGTAGCCTTGCTTGGTTCCTGAAACAATTGCGAAAGAATTGCTGACCTTTTTGGCAGTTTACATAAAACTTTTCAATTTCTAACCATTAAACTTCCAATACAGTCTTCCTTTAACAGGACCTTGGCACATGCTGAGTACACTGCTGAACCCAGAGGCTCAACCACTTTAAATTGTAATGAACTTTGTCAAAAGATTGAATGGACACACAAAAGCCAGGAAAATGACAAACTTATATCAGACCTGTCTCATGATAAAAGGAAGACAATGGTGCAGCATCAGATGCAACCATGCAGTATCAGTTAGAAAGCTAGTTAAAGAAAAGAAAGAGCTAGCAGATACAAACACATGCTTTCGAAGGAGAGTAGCATTTCCTACATTCATGCAAGTTACACTAAAAAAGAAAAAGAAAAATTAAGTTCGTAAAGGTCAAGATCCTGAATGCAGAGGGTAGCAGGATAGCTAAAGGGATAACCCCAGCATGTTTCTAACAAATAGCAAGATATATGAATACAAGATATCCAAAGCAGCAGTCAATTAAATGAAATAAATGCTCACTCTGCACATTCACTCAATTTCCCTGAATTCTGGCTCTCAACAATCTTCAGAATCAATGACTTGTTCTCGTCCAAGTACTGCAGTTATACATAATGAACTCAGGAACAAATTAAAAAATTTATCAATAGGATAAATATAAAATAATAAAAAGAGAAGTACAATACAAAGAAATGTTCCTAAAGTTTTTTCTAAGAAATGCATAATAACTGGGGTGCAACCAGCTCCAAAGCCAATGATCTTGGCCACATCTTTATCAAAACAATAAACCAATTTGTATTCACATAAAACATATGCTCTTCACGCACATGGGTGATTATTCATTTGAAAAATCAAGTCAGCAACACCACCACATCAAATTACAAGTATTACTAGTTAGTAGAGTGGAATCAAGTAAATAATGCTGACTAAATAACATTGGATAATGATGAATTTGAGGCAATGAGGACCAACAGAATCAACCCTATGAAATCAAAGCCACGTCATTTGCATTAATAGTAGCGACAACGGTGCTACTCAACTTTATGAGGAAGACGACAACAGTGATGTAACTATGGTGGGGATAGTTATGGTGGTACATATAAGGAATTTGGTCTCCAGTTACATTCCAAAAGACATTTTTCAATCGTTTCTATAAATCTGTATCAATACAAGGAATGGGAATTTTACAATAGACATAAGATCATGGGTTTGAGCTTTTTAGTTAGTAGAGAAGAGACAACAATCGATCCAAAATAGAAATACAGCACCCACATACTCAAAATTTATTGGTCACTAGTTCCTATTACTTGGCAAACACTTGGGACAAACAACAAGAACCGCATATGCTTCTGAGCTGAAAACTGGCATTATTTGATGGATTCACAAAGTCAGAATCAATTATGACACCCAAGCAGACACGTCACACACCCTTGATTGAAAATGAGGACATGAAATCAGTAAGAAAACTCTAAAGGAACAAAAACCTGTAGCATTCAACTAAGAACATGCCAGAAAAGTCACTTTTAGCTGATTTTCTTTACTTTTAGAACCAGTCCAGAATTTCCATGAGAGATATTTAAGATCAGTGGCTAGATTTATCAGTTTCCCCTCGTACATCCTTCGAATTGTTCCATTCACTATTTGAATATGCCTATGTTTCTGTTTCTCAATTTAAATGTCCTGATAGTAATTTGGTATTTTGTGAGAGATTTTTCAGTGCAACTTACACTCTTAACAAGATCAGCTCAATAATATTTTTTACACCTAACGAATGCAATATCTAAACAAACTAAACCAAATGCTACCCGCCCTGCAAAAGTAATGAAATCAACCAGATGCACATAACATAAATGCAATTTGTAACAATATAAAGCCAAATACTTTCTGGTTTAATGGAATGCTATGCTAAGATTGTCATAGGGACTTTTAAGGCAACAATCTTTAAATAAAAGTACCAAATATTTTGACAAGGGGAACAGCCATAGTCACGACTTTTCAAATCATTATTGATAAAATAACAACAAAGCACCCGTCTTTATGTTAGATTGCAGCCAGAAAGGACACTAAATCAACTCATGATATCTGATGGAAAACAAGTCAAGTGCAAAAGAGGCAATTCATGTGACATCAAAAAATAAATAATGATGAAATTTATCACTATTTCCACCAGAAATAAAAAGTTATATTAGTATCAAAAACCAAATAAACAACACAACAGTAATTAGTGGACGGCCAGAAAGCAATTTCATAAACAGTAAAAGAATAAAGCACCAAAAGTTCTAGTCATTTCTACTTTCAAAGTCATTATGGTTTATAGTGCGTATATAAAATAAAACACAAGTTAAAAAGATCACAAACCCAAAAAATAAAAAAGATCACCAAATCATTACAACTAGTAAGAAAACACAAGCAAAAACAAAAAAGATACGCATATCAGATCTAAAAGAAAAAAAGAGGTCAGACCAAAGCCTAGAATCATTTAAAAAAGGAAAAACCTAACATTTTTAAACCAACAAAAAATAATAAACAAACATTTGGGCAAGATAAAAAAACATTTGAGGGCATAATGATACACTATTATAAAAGATGGCCATATATCAATTCTCAACACCCATTTAAACTTCATTCAAGGAATACAACTTTAGAATCGACTTGGTGGAAGGTGAGGAATCAGTAAAAACGCCAGATGCTCAATAAACAACACAAGTATAGTAGCAGAAATGTCCCATAGGCAGCACAAAAAGAAACCAGCTTGAGCAGATTATGAAAAACAGTTGAAGCACATAACAACCTATACCAAGGATATAACTAATAAAAGTATAAACAAGAATCAAACTACAAATTGCATAAATCCTTTGAAAAGGCAGAGAAAAAATAAAAAGAGAGAGAGAGAGAGAGTAGCCGAGAAAACAGCTTCAGCAAATAATCAAGAAAAATTTATACAAGTACATACGAACCGCAAAAAAATCTAAAAGAACAACAAAAAATAATCAAATAAGACACCCATTAGGCATTGGTAACCAAAAATCAATCCTTTGGAGAAAAGGGGTTCACAGTTTTGGTTTTGAGCGAACAGTTATAAAAAGAAAAATAAAAAGGAGAAGGGGATAAGTGGTAAGAGAAGCCAAGACCAAAATGGAAGTGCAGAAGCAACCAGAGAAAGTATACAGAGAAAAAAAAGAACCCAGTAAAAGGCAGAGAAGGAGAAGAAGAGGACCTGTTGAATGTGATCAGTAGTGACGTTGTTGGGATAATAGGCTGCCATCATGGGCTGCATCTGCATCAGGTGCTGCTGCATCTCTCACTCTCTTTTATATATATGTAAATCTCTCTTATTACTCTCTCACACAAACAGAAAGACGCTCTCTTTCTTTCTCTCTCTAACTTTCTCACTCCTAAAGCCTAAACAGAGTTGCAGAGTTGATATACCACACTCACTGCAAGAGTGCAAAGAGAGGGAGACAGAGAGACAGAGGTTGATAGATGCCTTTGCCTTTTTTCTCTCTGTTTTCACTCTCTCTTCCTTTACATAAAATGATACCACCACCGCTCAGAGATATAGGGACAGTGAGATGGTGAATGAGTGAGAGCTGGTAGAGTTGGGAACATCTGAAAAAGAGAGCTTTTTTGGGGTTTTGCTTGGTTTTGGCTTTCTGGGTATGCTCTCTCTCTCTCTCTCTATAAGAATTGGAAGGGGTAACGTGACCTGCTATTAAAACCACAATAAATCTACATGAAGATATGTTAAATACAACTAGTATATATCATCACATTGATAGGTGATAGGTCACACTGTTCATGACAACGTCTGTTGAATTGTTTGGACTGACTCTGCTTCAGTCCAAAGTCCTTCGGTCTCTCTTATTGATGGTGATGACGTCTAGGCTCTGTCAAGAGATTCCATGAAGCTCCTTCCCTTCACCAACGCGCTCTTCTCCAGATGCCAAGCACGTGAAGTGACTTTGCTGTCCCTAAACTAAACTTTGTCTGCAACCATTCTTTGGATAATAGCTGCATAATGCCATAATCTTTTAGAATGAGAGGTACTTAGCCATAAAAGGGAAAAAAATAAAAAAATTGGAATGACAGTATATATTATACACACACACACATATATATATATTAATTGGGTTTGGCGATTAGCCCCAGTCGAATAGTTCTGTAATAAAAAGTACAAATACTGATTAGCTTACTTGGTTAATTTGTTGGAATAAAGCTGGTAGGTATTCATTAAGGGATATCTAAAATACAGGTTTGTGTACTTTGACTAGATTTGAGTTGGTTTTCTACAATGGGTTTGTGCAATTCGAATATATTCATGATATTAATTAATCAATGGTAAAAGCTTTTTCACTGTAGAAGCTACTCTGGAACTAAACAGAATGATGGGTTTATATTTTAGACTAAATATGAAAATCCCACCTGTTAATCACCTTCAAGTACAGGTTAACCCCATTTTTGAAGGTTCAGAATAAGTTTACTAGAACAAGTTAACAACCGACTATAGAATTTGTGGAATTATTTTGATAATTTATATCTAGGCAAGAAATTTATTGCTAATTGCTAAATGCACAGCACTATAGCAACTGGCACAATAATTGATCTGTGGATATTTGCTAACAACTTCAATGTCTTTAAGGAAGATATTTAATGCTTTATTATCAGTTATAGTAATCTGAAATGCCTCAACATACTGCCATTTATGATTCATATTCATCATATCCTGGAAATTCGACCCCATGCCACTTAGCTAGGGACCCAAGAGTTCACATGCTTTATACTAGTGTCCACTTCATTTCCTACTGTCCTCATTTAGGCCCCTCAATATATTAGCAAGGTTAAAAGCAATCCTCCAAAGTCCAAACTTATCCTCTAGCTACACAATCTCCACTAGGCATCTAAGGCTCAGCTGGCACTTCCTTTCCTGGTTGTGGCTCAGTGGCTCACAAACTCACTTACCCATCATAAATCTCTGGCTATTCAGCACAATTCATACATAAAACAGTAATAATCTTTTTACCAAAATGATCTTTTTCTTCATTGAGAGAGATAAATATGGGAATAAAATATAGTGGTGTGAATGTGAGTATGATATAATTTTGGGTATGGTCATAAAAGTTTATGAGAATTATTGTACAATATTATTTTCTTTCTGAGAATTAGAGAGGGAACCCAGTATGCCACATGGTAGTATGGTACTGCCACTGGAAAGAAAATGGAGATATTGGGTGGGTGCTTAAACAGTGAAGTCAATGATGAATAAAAGAGAGGTTGGTGGTGCTCCCAGCTCTCCTAACATGATGGGTGGTTGGGGAGTCTCAATTGATTTCTGTACTGAAATTCCAACCCTGTCTTTTCCTCGAGGCTTTAGCTTTATCCCTTTCAATTTTCATTCTTGCTTTGCTAACTTTGTACATAGCCACCGGGGCTTGTCCCTCAATCCCTGTGGCAAAAGCCAGCTATACCTCCACGCGCTTGCTTAGTTACCAGTACTGTAGTACTGTAGTAGGTCCATGCTTTGCCGTATGTGATTGTGATGTGATCGATGTGCCTAACTTGTCAAACAGTGCATTGCCTTAAAACTAGAGGGCCCTTCACTCTTGAGTCTTGACCCCGTGACTTCTAACTTCAATTTGAGTTTACCTTTACAACTATGCTTTATAGTTTATACCCCATAAAAACTTATTCTTTTACCATGTTTTATATACATACAGGTACGTTTGGCACTTTTTTTTTCCTTCATTTTCCAAGTGCTTGTCACTAGTTTATCAATTTAATATTCAGTTTTCTCTTCAAAATTTTGAGCAGATTTCAGTATACATCTTAAAATAACCTTAAACTTTTACAATAATTTGGAGGAAATTAAAATAACTTTTTTCCATTTGTTGGTTATCAAAATCTATAATTTGGTGGAAATTAGGGACAACATTGGTGTTTGAACCCAAAAGGAGTAGCCTAGGACATGAATACATGATGGTCCTTCTCTGCGTATGGACATGAGACTTCCCACCGTATAATAAATATGTATACTTTGACTTTGTACTTTTAATTTCTGAGGCTTTTTTTATGGTGATAATAAATAATAATATTTGGTTTTGGACCTGTCACTCTGTCAGGATCCAAAAAGTATGTTCCCAGGATTGTAGCCACGTGACTGTGTTTCTTCCATTCATTATATTCATACAAAATTCTAATCACTAATGATGTGATTAGAATTGCACCACAAATAATTATATAATTAATTTATGCAACTACAAACTACAAAGCAGAGAGAGCATCATGATTATCCTATCAATTAAAAGCTAAACCCAAAATCTTGTCTGGCCCCATCTACAATAAAGTAATTAATAAAAGAAAGAACAAGGTGATATTTTTAAGAATAAGATTCTTGCACAATTTTAAAAAGTAATAAAATACAGACAAGGTTCAAAACATCATCGGTTTTACAAATCTGCATAAATATTATTTTCTTAATTAATTTATATATAAAAGAGCAGCAGCATCAAATTTAAAGGCAGAACCTTTTCAATCTATTGCCTACTGTTCTGTTAAGAGAGTACTGTAATTGATTCTTATATATCAAAATTCACACTCAAAAGCCTCAAAGGCTGCCTAGCTTGGCACTTCCGTCAGCCTGCATTAATCTTTATTTCATCTTTTCCTCCTCTTCATTCAAGACAAGCATCAAAGCTTTCTTTTCATTTTTTTTAGTTTCTTTTTTTCTTTGATACTGTGATTTTCTGATACAAAGGCATTCAAGCATCAAAGTTGACTTCTCACTCCCCAAAAAAATTGAAGTTGACTAACTGTGCACCTATGTATCATATATGGTGAGCAATATGATTACTCATATTGTACAAATAAGTAGTTTTGTGACTTGAAGAATGATGTCATACACAGTTGTTGGATTTGAAGTTGAAGAGGGTGCACATTTTGTGAGTTTGTAACCCATACACAGACTATATAAAAAAAACCCCATGATATATTAATATTATTATGGTATCAGTGCAATATAATCATATGAACTGATGCATACATTGGTCATCTACATCTATTACTTTATTAATATATATGATATACACATTCATTCTTTCTCAAATCTCAATCATGCATTCAATCATTTAAAATTGAAATCTCACACTCTCCTTGTAGTCTTGTTCCTCTCCCCTAGCCTATGAGAATCCATAGTATATATGCATGATGCAGAGATTTTCACATGAAATTCACTGAGCAAATAATAAAACAAAGCATGGCATATTTGTGGTGGGACACTCAACACAGGGACTGTGGGAGTCGAAGCACATTGAAGAGGGTGCCGAATTATATGACTAGGTTTTGTAGTCAAAACGACAGCTAAGGGAATTGATATATACATGATACTGATTACTGATATCACAGAGTGGAGAGAGTGGTGTTCATATATGTATATAATATGACACAGTTTCACATGTCTGTATTCTTTGGCTTGAAATGTCACACCACATGCCCTTTTTCACATAACAATATCCCTGGCCCTTGGCCCCCCCTCTCGGCCTCTTTGCCTCACAAAATTTGTAGTTATGTGGTGTACCTACAATTTGGTCTTTTCCTTGTGCTGCTGCACTAACCATGTGACTGGCAACAGGTTCATGTCCCACATGTTTGACACTCTCTCCTTCAGGGTTCTGGACCTCTGAATGTACTTGCTTTTATTACCCAAATGTTTTGATGGGGTGTCAAATTACATAAGAGGCCAAAGATTTCTGCATACACACTTGGTTTCATTTTTTCAAGTTCCATGGCAATAAAATCAAGAACAATACTTGGGTCACCCCATTTTCTAAAATCACAATTTCGGCGATGTTAGTTCATGATTGGAACCGTTCATTTTTTAAATCACATATTATAGATTATTTCTGAAAAAAATCAAATCAATCGGAAATCATTTGGTTATATAACTATTATCTTTTATTATATAGAAAAATTAATGGTTTTAAATTAAAAAGTGATTTTTTGACTAAATCGTTGATTTTTTCTATTTAATTGACAACAGTTATATAACCAAACGATTTCCGATTAAATTAATTTTTATAGAAATGATTTATAATATATGATCTAAAAAGTGAACGGTTCCGATTATGCGCCAAAATTACCGAAGTTGTGATTTTAAAGAGTGAGGTGACCTAAGGGTACCCGCAAGGGTTGATCCAAATATTATTCTAAAATCAAAGAGCAATGAAATTATGTCCTCACATCACACCCACAGGGCTCACATTAATTTAATTCATATATAATGGTCTTTTTGGTACTTTTGTCGAGGAGAATTCTCCTGCTGCCCGCAAAGTAAAAGTATATAGCTATTAATAGGTACCGGTAAATATGAAAAATAGCAGGGGTACAGGCCACAGGGACCAGGGTCCTAAATATGGCATTGGCTCCAGTACTGCTCACCCCACTGTTTTGGTGCTTTATTAAGAAATTAAGGCTTTTCATAGTAACATTTGCAAAGTTATACTACCTACTAATTTTCTTTTCCGTTTCAATGTGACAGTTCAAACTTCAGACCAAGGTTATATGAAAAAAATTAGAAATTTACAAAAATTCAAGACTAATGAAAACAGACTCATTAACTGAAGAACCAAATAGCTACAGAGTTAAGTAGCTATCGTCTGCAAAAAAAGTGAGCCTAAAAGTCTAAAACTAGTAGGAAATGGACTAATAATGCCAAAAGCTCTCTATTTTTTATTCTATATTATGAATTCCACATGTTTGTACAATCTCATACATAGTCAATATTAAATAAGCCCTGCAGCTTAGGAAGATGGCTTTGTACATATTCCTGGGCCTGCTTATAATTTTGAGCCTGAATTGCCCTCAGAACCCTCACCAGGGTACTATAAAACTAATATGGATGAATGTGCACAAAATATGACACTTGTGTGCCACAGAGATCATTGACCAGCATATTCGGAGTGAGCCTCTTATGGGTCCTCTCACGAAGAAATGCTGCAGGTGCAGGTGGGGCATGATTGTCACACTGGATTGGTCAAAGTCCTTTTCTCATGTCCTGAGCTTAAACAAAAGGCTTCTGAGGCCTTGCCTAAGAGGGCAGATATGGTATAATAAGTGTGTTTTGGTAGAAGGAGCTGACTCACCTGCCTCTCTTAGCCTTCTTGATGATATGTCATATGTTTGATCGTTTTCATTTACAAACCTCAGTTCTACATCTTAGGTGTGTTCTCTGCAGGTTGGTTTGGAAACACAGGTTCTGAAAATTTTGTCAATTAAGTTGCAATGTTATTAGAATTTTTTATAACTTGTTTCTAATTAAGTTGCTTCACCATTGCTGCACACCTCAGTTGTACAGGTTAGAAGCCTAAGTTTCCACATGTTAATTAATGGATTTGAATTGGGATAATATTCAGATTATCCCAATTCAACCCAGGAGTAGTTGAAACATTCAAAGAATTCACAGGCAACCAAATTCTAGTATCATGCTAGGTAGCTATTGTCTGCAAAAAAGGTAAGCCTAAAACTAATAGAAAATAGGCCAATAATGTCAAAAACTCTTTTTTTATTTTTTTTCTATAGATGAACTCCACATGCTTGTGCGTTCTTGTACATGGTACATGTGAAAATTCTGACCAAAAGAAAAAAGTCCATGTTAAAATATGTTTTAGACAATTAAAGTCAGCATAGCAGTCGCCAAATCAAGGGGAACTGAGAAAAGTCCACAAAAGTGACCTGCATGCCATCATCAGTGAAATACCAAATTGGATTTGATATAAAATACCAGGATTTTGTGTATAAGAAAAATGTTATCATTGACTTCTTTCCGCAGTTGATTGATGCGGATCTAATAGTGAGTCTTGGTTAATCAATAGTTGAGAGTCGTTCACATTTAAGTATGAATTGTAATAAGCAAAATTGTGCATGATATGTAAAAAAATTTATTCATGGAGTATAATCACATATATAATTGTTCATGATGTGCAAATTGCATCATCTGTGTTCTAACATATATAAAGAACAGGTGAACAATTGTGCCAAAAGAATAAAAAAGAATCGAATTAATTTCATTTAGTACTTGGCCCTTGTTATTTGTTGACATCAGTTCATATATGGGTTTCACAACCATTGAGTTTCTGCATGGTTGCTTGGTCCCAAAGGTAACGAAGAAAAATAAAAACAGAAAAATGAATAAAATTACAATATTGAGTTAACATCTTCATCTATAGCTGAATTCAGCTATGAAGACTCTGGAAATTAACCATGAATCCTGAGTTGATCATATGATGAAGAAGTTGGGTCTAGCTTCTCATACTGGCAGCGGAAGCTGGTGCAAAATTGACAACGTGACCAGGGAAAGCCTCATGACCAACACTGCTGGCAACATCTATTTCAAATGTGCAACGGCCACTGCTGCCCTGTCCGGGAATATTCGTGCATGGATTACCCCCAGTTGGTGGCGGTTTACCCCGAAGTGACTGAATGTGAAGAGAATCATAATCCTTCAGCCACTGCTCTCCTTCTAATGGCCTCATGCTCAAAACTTCCAGGAAACCAGATACACATAACATTGTGATCACAAATGTAACTCTCATGTCGAACTTATTTTGAAGAAACCCCATTTTGGTTTTCGAATGTGTATATATGTTTTGTCTTGTTTTGGTGTTTGAATCTTTGAATTCAGAAATGAGTGAGAATGAAAGAAGAGGGATTGAGATGGTTTTGCCATTAATGGAAGGAGAGGGTAATTGGTATTTATAGAAATTCATAATTAATTTGATTTTAGTATAATGTGTCTGATCAATTGACTTGAAGCCGCGGTTTGAAGTTTGAATTAGAAATGGTCTAAATCAAAGACACGGAGCCACTATTGAACAGGTCCAGAATTTCATGCAAACTTAATAAGATGGTCGATTGTCATGGGGGTCAACTTTATGTTTGACCCACTGAATGAAGTGGCTTGGATTAATATGTATGAATCAAACCAAATGACATCAATCTTCTTATTGATCATTCAAAACAGTATACGTACTTTTACAGTTTACACACAATAATCACCTGTTATAGTTATACATCGCAATTCGCAATCACTCCTCCACTCCACAAACCAAAAATGGGAAAAATAAATAATAAAATAACTCTCACTCAAGTTTAATCAGGAAAATGAGAAAAGGCTCACCAACTCTACAAGGTAAACTGGGAAATATGTCAAAGTTGTAAAAGCATACCCCAAAAAAGGCGAGTAAGGAAGAAAAATGACCAACTCTGTATACATAGTAAAGGGTAAATCCTATCATATTCTTTTTTTTTTTTGGTCGAAATCCTATCATATTCTTTGTGTTGTCTGTTGAGAGAGAAAACAGGCTAGTTATGCTGTACACTTAATACACAATCTTCCAATACATGCCATGACTATTATATACTCCGCGTTCTGCCGCCTTGTGGAGTATAATGTCCTCTTTCACATGCCACCTGACATAGAACAATTCACATATCAACGAAAGGGAAAAGGCTTCTATTTATTTATGTGCCACAAACATAAAGCAACTTACAAGTCAAAGAAGGCAAAATAATCTACCTGATTCTACAAAATCCACTCATCATTAAAAGGAATTTCATATAAATGCATTACTATAAAGGCATGCACTCTCTATCAGCAATGAGAAAAAGGAAAAGATACATAAAGAAAAAAAGAACAGGTGTCTTGAAATTATCATGGAAGAGATATAAATATGCTGGCATGAGTAGGATGTTGATCAAAGAACTCACATTTGTGATGGATTTACATACTCAAGCTACAGTTTGATCTCTTCTTATCCCAATCTTCCGTAATTCCCCCAGGTGTGAAGCTATCTCCCGAATGAACTGAAGTCCCTCTTCACCATATCTGAGTGAGTTAAGTGTGTGTTCAAGAAACTCTCGGTCTGCCTCAAGTGCCTTCAGCCTCTTATTTAGATCGGAAATCAGGACCCCAAGAGAAGCTAAATCAGTCTGCCCACCATAAAAAATTTCACACTGTCCCTTGCCATTTAACAGAGGGTTCAGAAGCGATGAAATATGTCCCAGCGACACAGGCACTTCTTGTTGCATTGACAAATCCTTCTCTTCTGTTTCAATGTTTTCTTGAGTATCCCTTTCACAATTATGCAGATTTGACTTGCCAACCCCATCTCCATTTTCTGAACAATCACCTTTAGACAAATACGAGTTTACCCCATTATTAAAGAACAAATTAAGTGTCTTCTCCAACATCTCTAAACATTGTAAGATTTGTCTCTTCTCACCTTCAAAATCCAATAGTGAATTTTTTACATTAGATTCTGAAAGATCCACCACAATATCCCTTGCCTGCATATCCCAAGTTGACTCTGCAAGATTCTCTAGCATTGATTCATTTGGAAACTTATTCCTATAAAATTCCAGTTCTGCTTCTAGATCTTGTATTTCCTTCTCCTTCTCAGCAAGAAGGTCATCTGTGTTTTGAAGTGCTTCATTATCATACTCAGCTTGCTCTTCCATCATTCTTAGGTTCTGGAGTGCTTCCATATGGAGTGCTGCCTTCTCCTCTTGCAGTCTTGTAATCATGGCCATTGCTTGATCTGACGCAACTGCAGAAGAATTTCTTTCTTCCTCCAACTCCTTATACAAAGCATTGATAAGTTTCTTGTCATGCTCAACCTGTCGTTTTAATCGATCAACCACACTCTCACCCTCAATTTCACTGACAATGCTTCCATCCAGAGACAATCCAGACTCATTTCTTTCAAGTGAGATCCTCTTTTGCAGTAACTGCATCCCAATAGTGTTGGAGTAATCGGAGGTCTTCAAATCAGCACCATTTACGGACAATTGTGGACTCATTACATTTGTTGATTGCTCAATCCCTCGAGTGGCAGACAATTGTGACAGCAAGAGCTTCAAATCTTCACTAACTCTTGAAGAGTCCTTCCCAATCCACTGCTCCGCAAGCACACCAGACATTTCTCTTCCTTTACTAGCAACAACAAGCTTATAAGCATCACCAAGATCTAAAACATTGAATAATTGCTGATCAGTGTTGCTTGAAATGGGGTTTGGTTCAGCACCTATTTCAGATGTTGCAAGTGGCCTGACTCCTCCCTTGTGAAATTCCCCAGATTCTGCCACATATTTTTGATCAATTTCATGAGTTCCTGTATTATGGAACTCACGGCTTCCTTTCGATACTTCTGGAACATCCATTGCATTTGATGATGGAGATGCATTTTCAAGGATAGGTTTAGTTAAGGAAGGGAAGTCAGCTTTGCTTTCAACTTGTTGCCAGTTAAGTTCCTCCAATCCATGGCCGACAGCCACATTAGATGCTGGATCTATAGCATGGGACTCCATAGCCTCAATTTGCGCCTGTAATACCAAAAGTGAAGGCTTGGGATCAGGTGCCGGATCTATCACTGTGGGAGTAATATTTCGACGCTCAACACACTGAGCAGAAAAATCTTCCTTGGGATCATATTTTTCATGACTCAAAGCACTTGCATCATCATCAGAAAAAAGAACTTCCGATTCTGTATCAGAAGTAACCTTGAGTTCTGTGTATCCAACATGGGATAAAGGGTGAAGTCCACTATCTCTCAGATGTGTAGCTCTAACTGACACAGATGCTTTATCTTGTCCCTTACTCTCTTCTTCCTGGTTATGTCCAATAGCACCATATAGGGACACATCAAGTTCAGCCTCAGACCGAATTTTTTTTGTCTGTTTCAACTTTTGAGAATGCCCCCGTGAAATCCATGGCTCGTTGCAGCAAGAACAATATGTTCCACTTGAAAAGCAAAGATTATGACCCCCAAGTAATGGATCCTGATCAAAATCAGAAGTAGGATCATCTCCCAACTTACCCACCAGTAATCTATATGTCTCAGCATTGGATCTATTAATTGTTGCAAATGAGAAGAGGCAACTTTCACACATTCCACGAACATCTACAAGCTTATTGTGAGCATGGCAGAGAACTAACGAAGAAATCTCTGACTTGTGATTTCCGCAGAACAAGTTCCAATAATAACCTAATTTTTGCTTGCCCAAAACATGATCAAGTCTTGAGCATAGCAGGCATGGTGTTTGCAATCCACAGTGATAAGCAAACTTAGTAATTGCATATGAAAATATGGCATCGATAATCAGCATAAAGATCAGCAACCATTCAAAAATAGCTGACACCAAAGCTTTGTTCAAACCCCGGGGAACTTTCTGTAGATTAGCAGATGATGTCCCCGTGGCAGCCATGTCCCAGAGCAAATAAGTGGCTTTAAAAGAAGAAATTGGATTCTTGAAATAGAAAAGTCCCCCAGTCCTTCCAATATGAGATCAAGAGTCCAAGGTGAAACTCGGCACTGTATCCAATAATGAACATATGAAATTCAGAACAATTAAAGAAACAACTAATGTTACACAAGAACGCAGCCACAAAAAAGCTGGAAAGCATTACTTAAAAGGATCAATAGCTATAAATGTGAAGAATTTGGTTTGAAGTAAAGCCTTGTGTAAAAAAAAAAATGCAAAAGAAGGTAGGGTAAAACACAGAACATGAATCACCATTCATTAAAGACAGTACTTATTAAACCCCTGCCCACATCAAAATCTAGCAAACATAAAATTCATAAAGAATAAATAAGGTTGTAGTCATGTATGTGAGGGTTGTACATTGCTCTGGCCAAAAAAATTATTCTTCTAGAAATAACATTACCCAAATTAAAAAGCAAAAAGACATCACACAAGGGTGAAATTCACCCTGAAAGAAAAAGAATTTTAGAAATATGTATATACAGAAAAATGGAAATAAGTTCCAAGCATAAACCGATTTCATGGAAATGAGTCTATACCTATGAATAACCCTGATGTACACACCATACCAGAAACTTCTACAACAAAACATTTATAAGAAACACAATCCCATTTCTCATAGAAAACCCGATATCTAATGCAACGTTAACTTAACATACATAGCAACCTAATTTCGATGAACCCTGCCAGGACTACCTTATTTCTCATACAGGATCGAGACCCACATAATCCAAGCATATACTTCCATTAAGAGGCTACAACAACTGTGAATCCCAAGGCAGCAGAAATTTAGGGTCAACGCCATAGAAAGCACAAACACATAGCAATAAATAGGTACAAACTCATTTCCCTTAGGATTCCAATATACTGACAAGGAAGCTAAACAAGAAGCTAGTAAAAACAAACGAGCCAAAAAAGCCAAATTATTAGCACACAAAAAAAGAAAAAAAAGAATCACAATATTTCATCCCCTGAAGTATCAATACGCATCAAAATATAGACTGAATTCACATAAAGAATCAATATTGGCCAGAACCCAATCCAATTAAGATTAAAAACAAGAACTTAAATCATCGAATACAAAAAATAAGTTACATTGAAATCAAAAACTCACTTACAAAAATAAAATCTGACCTGTTAATAGTGAATGACTGAATATTCATTCAGAGGCGGAGCGTGAAATCAAAGAGACCCGATTGAGAACTGATGCGAAAACGAAAATCGTATCATTTGGTTTGGTGAGAAATTAAAAAAACGACAAAGCCCAACCGAAAGGTTGAAGCTTTACAACATCATAGGCACGTTGTTTTCACATCTTCTGATTTTCATATTAGAAAAAAAATTAAACAAAAAAGAAATTCAAAAGTTGGAGTTGAAATAAATGCCGACAAAGGCCATAAGTCGGCTGCGATAAGAGAAAACGACACGATGCCGAAAGTGCCCCTAAAAATGGAAAAATGGAAAAGAAAAGAAAAGATGTTTGGATTTGGATTGGTTGTCCAACGAACAACAGCAAAGATTCCCGCGAAAATTGGTTTGTTGGCATTTTTAATCTAATGCACTTCATAAATGCGCTCAGTTACGTTGTAAAATCGGAAAAAAGATTTTGAGAATTTTACATAAATACCACCCAAGCTATTTAGATATAATATATATTTTATCACTCAATAAACATTTTTACAATGTCACATTTAAATTATATTCTAAACAATGTATAATCCATGCTAATATTCATTTAACTTTTCGTAAAATAATGATCATGTACTCGTAATTTTCTATTTTATAAAAACTTTAAGGTCATTTTGTGTGTTTAAAAGAGGAGGAAATGACTAAAATCAAGTAGGCATTCCATATTAGGTGATACATGTATGCCCAATATGGAATGTCCACTTGCTTTAGTAACCCCTATTCTTTTCTAGACATATGAAAATATGTTATTGCTCTTAAATAAATGACACATAATGCATATGATGCTCGTTACTTATTGGAAATTCAAATGAGATTCATGTGTTACATTTTATAACATGAAATAATTTGGGCATGACATTATATATATATATACTTTTTTTTTTTTAGACAAATCGCAACTAACTCAATAGTTTTGGTAGTATTTGCCCAAATTTCTGAAAAATAAACGACTTAAGCAAAAGTGAAAGAAAATTTATTGGGCCTGTCCAGTATAAAAGTCCAATTAATCAGTTAGATTTCAAATTATGAGCCCAGACTCAAAGCCTCAAAGTGCCAAAGCAAAGCCCAGTAAATACCACAACCCTTCTATAAAAAGCCTAGCGAAAAACGAAGTAGCTAAACCCATGGGACAAAACAGTAATTCCCAAAAGCCATTTCCGATTTCTTTGACCTAAATACCCCTTTTTCTCTCAAAGCCCCCGTACCTGTATTTCCCTTCTCAACCCTCACATACACTGCCTCTTCTGCCCCTGTAATTGACAATCTCTCTCCGTCTCCTTCTTGCCCTTCACGATTTTCTCCACAATTACGCGCCAAAATCCTTCACTCCCCTTGTTCAAATTGTCGTTTTTTTCTGTCACTTTTTCACACTCCATCCTCTCTATCTCTTTCTCTCTCCATGCAATTCCAAGACCTTGACTTTCGAGCTCGATCCGTCGTGTGTCGCTTTGGGGCTTCGATTCCTGGAGTTTTGAGCAATACCCAGTTCGTGCTGTGTTAGTTTGGTTTATTTGAAGATGAGTTTATGGATGTAATTGGGTCTGAAGCTAGGGTTTCCAAAATTTCAGGTATTCTATTGTTCGATTATCACTGTTTAGAGCTTTTAATTTTTTGAAAGTTCTTTGATGGGTCTGTGTTATTTGAAGTATTCATTTCTTGAAAGTTGATTCCGCTTGAATGAATGTTTAACCTAGTGAGTATGGTATGGTATTGTTTGGTTTTTTCCTTTCAATATGTTCTCTTGGTTAGATTGTTTGGTTTTTTGCTTTTATTGCATGAGTGTCTTATTAACGGGTTGCGTTATTTAGTATTAACTGAGCTTGTTTTGCTTTTAATTTGGGTTTAACGATTATTTTGGTTGGTGGGTATGTCTTGGTCTTCCTCAGATATTATTGTTTTTGGTATTTGTTCAAGATATGGAGCTCTAGACGTGAATGTATTAGTTAAAGATTTGGACGTTTAGGCTTTGTTGTCCATGACGAGTTGCTATCAATTTAACTGTCTTGATTTTGAGTGGCATATCTTCCCATTCTGCATTGGTGTTCATATACGGACACTGTTCTTCTATGAAGCAAGAGTTTGGTAGCTTGGAAACTGGTTGAAAAGAAGGCGAAGTTAAATTCTGGATTTTGTGTTAACTTTTCAGTTTTAAAGAATGGAAGCTCACTTGAGTTGATGTTGATGATAGTGGTGAGGCCATCTGAATGGTGCTTATGCCCTACTAGATATCCAACATGAAAAGTTTAGAAAAACTTTCAGTTTCCTTTCTTTTCATACAGTTCTCATCAGAAGGAATGATGGCTATTTTGGTTGATTGGTTTAGATCTCCAATGACCAGAGTTGATGATTTAAATGTGCCAATGTGTTTGAAGGCACTTTTTGTTTCAATGTTCTTGTGGATTTTCAAATTTTCAGATTCTAGATGCGAATCTGATAAAACCAGCTGAAGGTGGATTGTACAGTCTGGTATGTTCTGTTCACAATTTCTTGTGTGCGTTTTTTTGGTATTATTATAACAATTAGTGCAGTAATATAGAATTTCTTCTTTTCCTCTATCCTCAACCCCACCACCACCCCGCCCCCCCAACTTCACTTGGTGTCTTCTCTGCAATTGCATTTTTCTTGTTTCTGGTAAGGTTTAGGCATTCCTTAGCTGGTTACTTGCTGTGGGGGCATGAAGATTTTAGAAGTGAAAGAATGTATAAAATTGTGAACTGTTGTCTGTCTTGCTAAGTGTGTTCTTTTATATCATCTTTTTTTTCCCTTTATGGAGATGTGTGTTGATGCTTGATGTAATAGGGGTATGTGGTTCTTTTACTGACTGTAGTTATTTCGCTTTGTAGGAATGCTTAAATACAGTTTGAAGAGGCAGCACTTTCAACTATAATTTACTAGTTTCTTCAGGAGGCTGTGTAGGTGTTGTTTTCTTTAATATACTTCAATACATCGTGATTGATTTCGTCAATGGCTAACCATGATTTAATGCTTGGGCAAAGTCACAATTTAGCACTTGCGCAGAATCAGCAGGTATTGGGCCACAATCATAACCTAGGAGTTGGGCAAAATCATGATTTAGAATTGGGACAGGCCCATGAGCATCATATGGGTTTGGGACAGACCCATGAGCATCATTTGGTTTTGGGACAAACCCATGACCATGACCTGGGTTTAGGGCATGCTAATGACCATGAATTGGGTTTGGGACAAAACCATGACCAAGGGGATGATGGTCACAGCTATGGACATGAAAATGAGTTAGGTATGGATCAGAAACCTGATCCCAATGACCATGAATTGGCTCTTCCTCAGAACCATGAGTTGGTTTTAGCAGAGAACAATGAGCTGGCTGTTTCAGAAAACCAAGAACTTGATGGAAATCTGGAACTATCTATTGATCAAAATCATGAAATGGGGATAGAACCAGCCCATGATATGACCATTGAGGAATCTGAGCTTGTACTCAGCCCCAGCCCACTCAGCCCCAGCCCTGTACTTCAGGCCCGTACACTAGAGATTGCAAATCCCAGTTATGAGTTGTCAGTGGGTCAAGAGTTCCCCGATGTCAAGAGCTGCCGGAGGGCTTTGAGGGATACAGCTATTGCTTTACACTTTGAAATGCAGACTATTAAATCTGACAAGACTCGCTTCACTGCCAAATGTGCCACTGAAGGATGCCCATGGCGTATTCATGCTGCAAAGCTCCCAGGAGTTCCAACTTTCACAATCAGGACCATCCATGAAACTCATACATGTGGGGGAATTTCTCATCTTGGCCATCAGCAAGCCTCAGTTCAGTGGGTTGCAAATTCTGTGGAGCAAAGGCTTAGAGAGAACCCTAATTACAAGCCAAAGGAGATACTGGAGGAGATTCATCGAGTTCATGGTATCACCTTGTCATACAAACAAGCTTGGCGAGGCAAGGAGCGTATCATGGCTGCAATGCGTGGATCTTTTGAAGAAGGGTATCGCTTGCTTCCACAATATTGTGAACAGGTTAAACGGACAAACCCGGGGAGTATTGCGTCTGTTTATGGAAATCCGAATGATAACTGTTTCCAACGTCTCTTCATATCATTTCAGGCATCAATTTATGGATTCCTGAATGCTTGTCGGCCACTCCTTGGGCTTGATAGGACATATTTGAAAAGTAAGTATCTGGGTACTTTGCTTCTTGCTACCGGTTTTGATGGTGAGGGTGCTCTGTTTCCTCTGGCATTTGGGGTTGTTGACGAGGAGAATGATGATAATTGGATGTGGTTCCTCTCTGAACTTCATAGTCTGCTTGAGATTAATGCAGAAAACATGCCTAGGCTTACCATTTTGTCAGACAGGCAGAAGGGCATTGTAGATGGAGTTGAAGCAAATTTTCCAACTGCTTTTCATGGATTTTGCATGCGTCACTTGAGTGATAGCTTCCGTAAGGAGTTTAATAATACAATGCTTGTTAATCTTTTATGGGAAGCTGCTCATGCTCTCACTGTAATTGAATTCGAAGCAAAAATTTTAGAGATTGAAGAGATATCCCAAGATGCTGCATATTGGATTAGACGAATTCCGCCTCGCTTGTGGGCTACTGCTTATTTTGAGGGGACACGGTTTGGGCATTTGACGGCTAACATAGTTGAATCTTTAAATACTTGGATATTGGAGGCCTCGGGACTTCCAATAATTCAGATGATGGAATGCATTAGAAGGCAGCTAATGACTTGGTTCAATGAACGCCGAGAGACCAGTATGCAGTGGACATCAATTCTTGTGCCTACTGCAGAGAGGCGTGTTGCAGAGGCTCTTGAGCGTGCACGTACTTATCAGGTCCTTCGTGCTAATGAAGCTGAGTTTGAAGTTATATCTCATGAAGGGACAAATATTGTTGACATTCGAAATCGTTGCTGCTATTGTCATGGCTGGCAGCTTTATGGTTTGCCATGCGCACATGCTGCTGCGGCACTTAACTCATGCAGGCAGAATGTCCAACGATTTACTGAGAGCTGTTTCACAGTTGCAACCTATCGAAAGACATACTCACAAACAATACATCCCATTCCAGATAAATCCCTGTGGGGGGAGTTGTACGTGATGGAGGGAGATCCAAATGCAAACAAAGCTGCTGAGGTTATAATCAACCCACCTAAGTCACTCCGGCCACCGGGACGACCAAGAAAGAAGCGGGTTCGAGCAGAAGACCGTGGCCGTGTGAAGCGGGTTGTGCATTGTAGTCGTTGCAATCAAACAGGCCACTTTAGAACGACATGTGCAGCCCCCATATAGATAGTCACTGTTGGTGACTGGTTTGCTGCAATGTAATATGGGTATGTCCTTATGTGCAAAAGAATTTTTTTTTTATTATTATTATTTCTGTAGTCTTTGTTAGTTAGATTGGTAGGTACATGCTGTATTTCGTAGAGAATTATGTGTATCAAGCTCAGTAGCTGCTATACTATTTGAATGTTAGCATCAATAATTCAATCCTGAGGATGAGGGTGAAATCCGCGGTTGTAGCATTCAACTTTTTAGAGTCACCAACTTGATCAACACCTCATCTTCTCACCATCACCATGCCCACCACAGCTGGCGTCACCCACGAGGGCCAACATGGCCAACTGGAGTGCTGGCCGAAACAGAGGCCAACTCCTTGAACTTTCTTTGGCCAGATATCTTGGTGATGGTCTGATTACATCTAGCTAGCCTGTTTTCTTTTTCAAATAATTTTTCATAGAAATAATTGTCAAGGTTAAAATGGTAATAAAGTTCTCATTAAAAGATTGGTGTAATCAGCATTTGGTGAAAATGGAAGTTTAATGGAATTCCAGAGGTGAGAAACTTAATCCGTGCTGACTTTTACCTACTATGGAAGAATACAGTAACAGCTGGAAAACAATGATTCAGGGAAGCTACTCAAAAGATTCAAGTGAATGAAGAAAATCTGAAATACTATAAATTTTTTATGGGAAGTAAAATGCTAGACTAGAATGGCGAAAAGTTTATAAATATGTTGACTATCATTGTTTTGTACAATCAGTTGGCTTGAAGGAGACCATCATTCTTTCAAGGTCATAACCAATCAAGAAATTTGACTGAGCAAAGTTTCCGTAAACACCATCAGTAGCTTCATTTAGCATTGCAAAACAGAAAACCTCATCCTTTAGTTGAATGAAGGTTTGTGCTGGTGTTAACTGCACATTAGCATCACCCTCAAAATGCACTGTCAATATTGGTCCTCTGAGGTTAGTTTTGCTTTGGTAGCAAAGCAGAGTTCCCAAACTTGGGTCATTTTCAATGGGTGTCGTTGGAATCTGCTTCTGAACTTCGGATGCCAAGCGGTCATAAAAATCTTGTGGTAACCGTGTTACTGGTGTTCCTGAGTCCATGATCATGTTGCCTTTTGATAGTACCCCTGATGAACTAAAAGGCACAAGCTTATCTCCAACACTAATTCCTTCTACTGTCACAAAATAATAGGTCTTGTCTTCTCTGGACACCAAAGGTGTTGACACCACATCTTCACCCAATACTTCACTACCACTCCCAAAACTGATCTTGCTTTCAATACTAGGATCAGTATTAAATGGCATCAAACATAGGGAGAACTTTCTCCCACCAAACAATGAACCCATTTGAGAAATAAGCGATAGAGGCCCTCCTCCAAGGCCAACTATTCCCATTTCATTTTCGTCAAAAACCCCAGTATTGCTATGTCCACAACCGAACACAATATTTTTTAGGGAAATAGCCTCCCCTGAGATGGATGTAAAGGTAATTGTCTCTCTAGCCAATTCTCCTTTGGTGACTGAACCATCTCCATAATTGTAAAGGTAATTGCAAACTTTTTGAGGTGAACAAGACATAGTGCCTAATGTATCCTGACATTCTTCTGCATCACAAGGAAGGTCAATGTATGTTGAAGAGTTTTTAGGATCGAATATTGGATAAATCTGCGGATAGCAGGCATCACATGGTGGACATTGTGTCCACATTAGGTCACTGCCTGTATCAGCAATGCCATAAATATGGAATGGTGGATTTCCAATTGAAAGCTCCATAAGATACTCACCATTGTCAGCTCTTACTTCTGATTGTGGAATATTTGGAAATAATGGTTTGTTTGAAGGAGTTTTGTTAGGATTATAAAATGGTGAATTTGGGGAGTCTCGGTGGATAAGTTTGACCGTGAACCCACCATTAATGCTTGCTGCTGTAGCTGAATAACATACAAGAAAAACGAAAAGAATAGTCGTTGCACCAAACATAGTGTCTGTGGCTGCCATAATTGAGAGATCAGAGAGTTACAAGAAGAAAAGTGCAAAGAGTTTGCTTTGCATGCATACATGCAGTTTCAGGCATGAGAGTACACAAAACCGTATATATAGATAGAAGGTGCAAGTGGGTTTGCATTAACAGCTAAATCTATAGAGAATAAAGTAGTGACACAGGAAAATATGGTGATCACCTACAATGCTTCTGTTATTCTCAAGAGGAGTTGCATTGCATTACCTACCCAGATTAGATAAATTTCAATGGATACAAAATTAATTCATTCTTCAATTTCATGCTTATTATGGAAAATTCACGCAAAAAGTCCTGTAGTCACACATGATCAACATAACGCCAAAAGTCTAGTAGTTAGACATGGAAATCTTGTCAGCTGTGAATATGGCTTTCTTACATTGGACTCTACGTGCAACAATGTTGTTCTTTTAATGTAGTGAATCTAGTGATCTGGTGTGTGTGTGTGTGTGTGTGTGTGTGTAATCAAGAAACATCAACCACTTGATTCCGTTTACATGAGTTTGAATGGATGAGATTTGAAGAAACTGAGAGGGAGAGAAAGAAGAGGATTCAAGTCCATGTGAGATGTGATGATGATTTGTTTGACGAGTAGTGCCGGACACATTAAATACACTGAAAATTTAATTTCTCACCCACCGACTGCCATGGACTATATATATAGTTGATAGTTGAGCAACAGCCGAAAAGAAGAAAACAATGATTCAGGGGAAACTATTTAAAACATTCAAGCGAATGAAGAAAATGTAAAATACTATACTTGGAATTTAATTGTCAAAAGACATTTTATTATTATCCTATTTAATTTATCATTGTTTTGTACAATCAGTTGGCTTAAAGGAGACCACCATTTTATCTAGGTCATAACCAATCAAGAAATTTGACTGAGCAAAGTTTCCATAAATACCACCGTCACTAGTCACATTTGCCATTGCAAAGCAGAAAACCTCAGCTTTTGGTGGAATGAAGGTTTGTGTTGGTGTTAACTGCACATTAGCACCACCCTCAAAATGCACTGTCAATATTGGTCCTTTGAGATTATTTTTGCTGTTGTAGCAAAGCTGAGTTCCCAAACTTGGGTCATTTTCAATGGGTTTCATTGGAATCTGCTTCTTTACTTCTGCTACCAACCGGTCATAAAAGTCTTGGGGTATAAGTGTTGGTGGTGTTCCTGAGTCCATCAACATGTTGCCTTTTAAAAGTTCCCCTGATGAGCTAAAAGGCACAAACTTATGTCCAATACTAATGCCTTTTACTGTGACAAAATATAGGGTCTTGTCTTCTTTGGACACCAAAGGTGTTGACACCACACCTTCACCCAATACTTCACTGCCACTTCCAAAACTAATCTTGCTTTCAATACTAGGATCAGTATGAAATGGCATCAAACAGTAGGAGAACTTTCTGCCACCAACCATGGAACCCATTTGAGAAACAAGTGATAGAGGCCCTCCTCCAAGTCCAATTAACCCCATTTCATTTTCATTAAAAGTCCCAGTATTGTTATGTCCACAACCAAACACAATATTTTTCAGGGAAATAGGCTTCCCTGAGGTGGATGTCAAGGAAATTGTTTCTTTAGCCAACAGCCCTCGGGTCATTGAACCATCTCCATACCCATAACTATAATTGCAAACTTTTTGAGGTGAACAAGTCCCTGTGTCAACCATATGACACTCTTCTGCATCACAAGGAAGGTTACTATATGTTGAGGACTTTTGGGGATCGAACTTAGGCTTAGTCTGCTTATAGCAGCCATCACATGGTGCACATTGTGTCCACACTAGGTCACTCCCTGTATCCATTTCACCATAAACATGGAATGGTGGATTTCCAATTGAAAGCTTCATAATATACTCATCGTCACAATCAGATCTTACTCTTGATCGTGCAGTGTTTGGATAAAATGTTTTCATGGAACGTCGAAAGGCTTTGTTTGAAGGAGTTTTGTAATGATTATAAAATGGTGAATTTGGGGAGTCTCGATGGATAAGTTTGACACTGAACCCACCATTTCCTGCTGCTGTAGCTGATTGACATGCAAGACAAATGAGAAGAATAGTCATTACACCAAAGTGTGAATGACAAAAGGTAGTTTCTGTGGCTGCCATAAGAGAGACTAGAGAGTTGCAAGAAGAAAAGTGCAAAGAGCTTGCTTAATGCATGCATGCAATTTGAGATTTTGAGGCATGAGATATATAATGAGAGTACACAAAGCCATAAAAATAAGGTGGTAGGTTTGCATTAATGGCTAAATCTATAGAAAATCAAGTAGCGACAGAAGAAACTGTTGTCACCTACAATGCTTCTGTTATTCTCAAGACGAGTGGCATTGTATTACATACCCCGTGAATATTTAAGAAATTTGGGCAAATTTCAATGTATACACAAACTTAACTAATTCTTCAATGTCATGCCTGTCATGAAAAATTCACGTGACAAGTCCTGTAGTCACACATGATTAAATTCAGGCCAAAAATCTAGTAGTGACAAATATGGAAATCTTGTCAGCAGATTATGCACAGGATTGTTTAGCAGAAACTTTATGACGGGAAGAATCCATACAGATTATGTTTAAATGAAGATATCCACCACCCAATCAAGAAAAATTTTTTTTTGGATTTTGTTTAAATGAGGTGGAATGGATGAGATCTTGACAACGTCTCATGATAACAGCGACCTGCTGCTTGAAACTTTTTCTGTATATGTATATAGTATATATAATGAAAATGTTTTAAGCGCAGGTTGTAAAATGAGTGTTTGAATACTCAACGGATATAAAACTACATGATAAGAAGATGTGGAACACTACTAGTATTAATTCTTGGTCAACTAATTATAGCAGCCTAATACCTTAAAATGCATTAACAATCTTATATTGATTTAGTACAAGTAATCCCTTTGTGTAGGCATAGCTATCATGGGTTTTGGTTTGTTTCTCCTAATCAGCTTTTGCATTGGCTCCTTGGCCATTGGTTATTTTGCTTTGATTATCAATAGCTTTCTGAGCATGTTCATGTGTTGGTAGTGACTTAGGAACATGGGAGGCAGGCATGGGGTCTTGTTGGTGGTGTGAGATGTGGTGATGCTTAATTTGGTTGACAAGTAGCAGCAGACAGTAAACGAACTGAGAAGTTTCTCACACTACCATAGAATATAGTTGAGCAACATCTGAACAGAAGAAAACAATGATTCAAGCTTGTAAAATACTAGACTTGAATTAATGGTTTAGAAAAAAAAACACTTTTATTACTCTGTTATTTAATTTATCATTGTTTTGTACAATCAGTTGGCTTAAAGGAGACCACCATTTTATCTAGGTCATAACCAATCAAGAAATTTGACTGAGCAAAGTTTCCATAAATACCACCATCATCACTAGTCACATTTTGCATTGCAAAGCAGAAAACCTCATCTTTTGGTGGAATGAAGGTTTGTGTAGGTGTCAACTTAACATTAGCACCACCCTCAAAATGTACTGTCAATACTGGTCCCTTGAGATTAGTTTTGCTTTTGTAGCAAAGCTGAGTTCCCAGACTTGGGTCATTCTCAATGGGTGCCATTGGAATCTGCTTCTGAACTTCTTCCACCAAGCGATCATAAAAATCTTGTGGAATAAGTGTTGGTGGTGTTCCTGAGTCCATGAACATGTTGCCTTCTGAAACTGCCCCTGATGAACTAAAAGGCACAAGCCTATGTCCAACACTAATTCCTTTTACTGTGACAAAGTATGGGGTTTGGTCTTCTTTGGACACCAAAGGTGTTGACACCACACCATCACCCCATACTTCACTGCCATCGCCAAAACTGATCTTGCTTTCAATACTAGGATCAGTATGAAATGGCACCAAACAGAAGGAGAACTTTCTGCCACCAACCAAGGAACCCACTTGAGAAACAAGTGATAGAGGCCCTCCTCCAAGTCCAACTATTCCCATTTCATTTTCATTAAAAGTCCCAGCATTATTATATCCACAACCAAACACAATATTTTCCAGGGGAATAGCTTTCCCTGAGGTGGATGTTAAGGTGATTGTCTCTTTAGCCAATACCCCTTTGGTCAATGAATCATCTCCATACCCGTAATCGTAGTTGCAAACTTGTTGTGGGGAACAAGAATCAGTGCCAATTGTATGACATTCTTCTGCATCACAAGGAAGGTCACTATATGTTGAAGACTTTTTTGGATCAAACTTTGGATTAATCTGCTTATAGCAGCCATCACATGGCACACATTGTGTCCACAATAAGTCACTGCCTGTATCAGCAATGCCATAAATATCAACTGGCGGATTTCCAATTGAAAGCTTCATTAGATACTCGCCATTGTCAGATCTTATTTCTGATTCTAGAGTGTTTGGATTGAATGGTCTCACAAAACGGTGAAAGGCTGTGTTTGAAGGAGTTTTGCTATGATCATAAAATGGTGAATTTGGGGAGTCTCGATGGATGAGTTTGATACTGAACCCACCCTTGCCTGCGGATGTAGCTGAATGACATACAAGACTAATGAAAAGAATAGTCACTACACAAAAGTGTGAATGACAAAAGGTAGGGTCTGTGGCTGCCATAAGAGAGAGACAAGATATTTACACTAAGAAAAGTGCAAAGAGTTTTCTTAATGCATGGATGCAATTTAAGGCATGAGATATGAAAAGAGAGTATACAAAGCCATATATATATATATATATAGACAGAAGGTGCATGTAGGTTTGCATTAATGGCTAAACCTAGAGATTAGAGAATCAAGTAGTGACAAAGGAAAATATGGTCACCTACAATGTTTCTGTTAATCTGTGACACAAACTGACATTGTACTATTAGAGAAACTTCAATTCCATGCTTCACGTGGGAAATTCTGTAGTCACACATGATCTAACATCATGCCAAAAATCTACAAGTTACACATAAGGAAATCTTGTCAACTTTATATTATATTCTCCTTAATACTAAAAAATTAAAGAAACTTATCAGTAGTTGATTCATTTAACAATATGATATATAGATATTAGTGGATGCAACACCATGAAAAATTAGTCATAGCATAAGAATTAAATTGGGGGAAAATAATATATCAACAAAACATTTGGTATACTGGTATGCCCTTGTGTGAAAACACGCGCATATATGCATACACACGTATTTAGTTATACCAAAAAATTACTCGATCCACACATACATATTGCAGCCAATATCTGCTATAAAGGTCATCTATTAATGTGTATGTGCACAGGATGGTTTGGCATAAACTTTTTTTTTTTGGGTAAGAATTTAGCATAAACTTTATGATAGGAGGAGAATACCCGCAGATTATGTGATTATGTTTAAATGAAGAGAAATCCACCACCCAATCAAGAAAAATTTACTGCAGGGTTAATTCTGTTTCGATGAGCTCGAATAGATGAGATTGACAGAAAATGAGAGGAACAATTTACTCAGTACAACTAATTCTTTAAATTTTTTCTAAAGTTTGCTATGTTACCCCTCTCATTAGTTTTTAATGTTAATTCTTTAAAGCTTAAAAAATTGAAAAAAAAAGTGGATAGGGCGGCCATCACTTCTTGACTTTAAAGATAAAAATAAAATAGTACTATGAATTACAGTATAAAATTATAAAAATAACAAAGAAAAATTGAATAAATGTTATTTCTTAAAATGGGTAGTCTTAATTAATAAGTAAAGAATTATTTTGGTAGTGTAACAATATAAATATTGTTGGCCAACTACCATAGCAGCCTAATACCTAAAATAGTTGGCCAACTACAAGATCATACCGGACGTTGATATATAGTTTCAGACCTCTTGTTTACATGTGGCTCCGAAACATGATGTTTTCCATCTCTTTTTTGGTAAGGAGGGCCAAAAGCCCAAGCATTGTCCATCTCTTTTGAGTGACTTGTTTTGCTATTTGCTTGCATCTCTTATGATTCTCAAAGAGGGTTATATCTGTAGGATTGATTTTTCAGATTTTCTTTGTTCAAGTTGAACTA
Source organism: Purshia tridentata (assembly GCA_003254885.1). Classification (NCBI taxonomy): domain Eukaryota; kingdom Viridiplantae; phylum Streptophyta; class Magnoliopsida; order Rosales; family Rosaceae; genus Purshia; species Purshia tridentata. The sequence goes on from QANT01006358.1 coordinate 110,844, forward strand.
TTGTGTAAATGCAGAGGACTGTATTGCATAAACTGTATGATTGGGGAGCGCTGTCCCACAAAGAGTGTTCCCATATATGATATGATATACATATTGGATACTATTCTGCTAGATTGATGTATACAGAATTGTAGATTGTGGACGTCTATACAATGCGGAGAAGTAGAACAAGCAATCATATAACAGTAAATGGTAAATTGAGAGGGATTTTCCCTTGACAACACCAACAAGAATTCTTTTCTGATGGTCTTAATAACACCAACAAAAGGCAATTTTAGGATTTACACAATTCAAGAAAACAGAGAGATATATATAGAAGTACAAGGACCAATATTAGAACATGGTGAACAATATTAATATTCTTGGTCGATCAAAGCAGCCTAATGCCTAAAATGCATACATTAGAGCTCTTATATTGCATAGCTAACAGAAGGAACCCACCAAGTAGAGAGAGTGAGAGAGAACAGATGATGAACAGACTTAGCTTATAAGCTTAATAGTGACTTTGGCACGCATACTATAGGAAGATCAATTCACCAAGTTCACCAACAGTACCAGGATTCATGAAGTCTTTCACTAATCACTGATGTTTGAGGCTTCCCGGTTAATTTCTCCTTACTCTGCTTTAGAATTCTTTATGCTTCGAATACTTGTCAGCTTTCTGATCCTACTCTTGGCACGTTTAATATAATCTGAAAATTTATCTTTAGTATGATCATCTTCATTGCTTCGAATAGTTGTCACCTTTCTGATCCTAGTCTTGGCACGTTTAATATAATCTGAAAATGTATCTTTAGTATGATCATCTTCATTCTTTGAAGCATGTGCATCATCTACTTTGGGTTTGGAGGCACTCTTATTCCCACCGACGCCAACATTTGTCAGAGTTCTGATCTTAATCTTTGCACGCTTGATGTAGTCAGAATATCCGTCGTTGATATCTAGCTCAGATTTCTGACCCTCTTGCTTACCACCATGCGAAACATGATGTTGTCTGTTTTCAGTGACTTCTTTGGCCCCGTTGCGATTGGCTATTTTGTTTTGATTATGATCATGGGTTGGTAGTGAAGGATTTTGAGCATGGGAGGCAGGCCTGGGGTCTGGGTCTCGGTGTGAGATGTGATGATGGTCATTTTTTTGACAACTAGAGCAGCAGCAAGTGAAAGCACTGCAAAATTTCTCACACACTGCCATGGAGTTTGAATGACTGACTAATTAGGAGTCTTTCCCTTTGTTTTGTTAAAAGGGAAAGTTGGTGACTTTCAAGTATGGAAGTAGGACGCAACTGAGAGGTGGGGTGGTTAAATGGAGTGTTAGATGAAAGAAACTATAGAGCAATTGGCCAAGATTCCTTATCAAGTACACTTTTTCATATTTTCCAACTGATATGATGTTTGGGATCATATTCCCACTCAATGCGCCCTTATTTTCTTAAATGGAATCTAACAAGCACACTTCATACAGCACAAACAACTTAAAGAGACTTGATGCTCTCCAGCAGTTTTACACAACATGAAAGATTAGTTTCAGGGGAAGAAAAGCATCTAGGCTATCTCCCTGTAGTTTATTAATTATTAGTTGATAAGCCAGCAAATAATAAGAGGCAGGTATCTACTGTATACCTATGCTACCGACGCAAAGAAAATGTGTTTTCAATAATCATAAAGAACTGAAAAGTTTGAAAGGATCATTACTTTCTAGTGGCAAACCATTCTAGCTTACAGCCAATAACAAACTAATACTAAAATTCATAATCATTTGTTGCAAAATGTTTATATGAAAATGGCAACAGGTTGAAATCATTCTGTAACCACCCTTTAAATTGTGTCCTGCTCAATTTACCCCTCCAACATGTGATGAACAGGATAATTTGATGCAGGGAAGGGTTGGTTATGTGGAATAGGATCTAGCTTTACTGTGATTACTGAGAGACAAGTATACAACACTAAGATGATCAATCATAGAGGGAGATTACAGCATCTTAAACTACAAGACTTTAGAAGACGATGATCAATCAAGCAATTACATGCCAACTAAGATTGAAAGAACACACTTTGTCAGCAGAAAAGAGGCAGAGGTGGATATAAATTTTTCTTTGTTAACCTCCAACACCTAGAAAACTGAAATAGTGGCAAAACTTACAATATGTGTTAACCTTGAATATGAGGCTAAAGGTATCAGAGTGCATCAGGACTATGTTGAGTGAAGGCATGGAAACCAACATAGCCTCGAACCTCTAATATCTAACCATCAAGTGTTTAGTGTTTAAAGAATAATGAAGGCATAACAAACAAAAGAAAGCATATTATTTAGAGGGAGAACAGAAATTAAGAACAATGATACAGCTTAATCATTCAAACAAACAAGGAAAGTTAATTACTGGCAATCACCAACACCACACTTATTCATCAAGACTTCAAGCATAACCTCAGGCATTATGAACACTGTTATTGTACATTATCTATTTAAAGCTCCCTTATTTATTTGCACTCTCTTTACTCTCATTTGAAGGAGAAAATCTTCCTGCTTCCAATACTTGATGTCTTTCTGATCCTCATCTTTGCACGATCAATATAATCTGAAAATATATCTTTGGAGTTATCTTCTTTCTGTGTTACATGAACATCATCTGTTGATCTGGAGACATTCTTTTCAATTCTAACATTTGACATAGCCTTGATCCTAATCTTTGCTCGATTAATGTAGTCAGAAAATGCATCATTGTAAGCCAGACTTGTTGTTCTATTTCCTTTTGTAAGTTGTGCCTCTAATTTAGGTTTTTTCTTCTCCTCAAATTTTGAATTAGCCTTTGCATGACTCGGCTCAGCAAGAACGTTTGTTGGTGGAGCCATCTTCATCTTAGGCTTGTGTTTCTCCTGCACTGAAACATGACTTGGTGCCGATTTACAAATTGGGCAGGTAATGCCAAAGATTTTCTTGCACAAACAAGTGGAGTTTGAGCTCTGCTGACTCTTTGCCATTGATATGTAAGATATTGAAATGAGCAAGCTTGTTGTAAGTTTAGGAGATGAAGTGAGATAGTTGGAGAGGGAACTACTTATCTTTGGTCTGAATGGAAGAAGAGAGACCCTTCAACCTTTTCATAAGATAGGTTAATCAAGAATCTTGAGAGCATGTCCTTGTGATCCTTGGTCAAAAACTAAATATATGTGCAGAAATGAAGGGATAATTTTGGCTTAAATTCCTCATAAAGTAGACTTTATGATTTTCTCCAAATTAAGTGCTATATGGGATCATATTCCCAGTTTCTCTGGCTCTAGTTTCCTAATAAAGTGAATCCCAACAAACCCCACCCCATTACGTACAGGACAAGACATTCAAAATTTTCTATGTATTATTATACAGAACATGATAACTTAATTTTCTTTGGAAAGAAACAAAACCATAATAGTATACTAATTTCTATAATTATGGTGAGTCATCTATTTTACTTAGATGTTTGACTTGTCTGAACTGGACCAACCTAAATCTGTAGTTTAGGATAGGATTTATCATCTATTTGTGATTCTTCTGCTTCAATAAGCAGTGAAAAAATGAAGATGCAGAAGCACTTTAGAGTTGGTTTTGTTTGAACTTATATCTTGTTTTCAACTTAGTAACTGGAAAGTTTATAAGCATTTATGGCTGGCTTGCTCAAAGAATTATTTGGCATTGCAGCCATCACGAATCATATATGGACCTACAGTTTGCTACTACACGCAAAGCATGCAAGGCAAGGACTTCCTTCCTTATAAGATTTGTTTTCTGTGTTACACGTAGCTTGCATTAAGAACTTTGCTACTTAAAATGCCATATTTTTAAAGCCACGTGTAACACTGTCAGATCCCCATTCAGGACCTGTATTTTATCATTATGCAGGAACCAGTTATGTTGTTTTCACGCTGCAGCTTTATACAACATTGTATGGTGGTATACAAAAGTAAGTTTTCTGATATCTGCCTCTTTTTTTTAAAAGTTAAAAATGATGATTGGAGCTTCAAACAGAGAAGAGTCACAATTTAGCAAGTCTCAACTTCACTCAAATAACGCAGTCAAATTTTCCTAAATCATCTGATTTATATGCATACAAGATATAATTCAAGTGGTGATTAGGTTGTCTTCTTCAATCTAACACATGAATTAAGAACAAGAGTGATTTAGTACGATCGACTCATGAAGAACATACAGAAGAATTTCATAATGTCACAAACCTTGTATAACATATACTACCAGGGCATAAATATCAGACACAAACAGAAGGGAGAACACAATCTATGAACAGGCAGGGCATAAGCTTAATAGCTTGTCCATGCAAAAATACAGAAATCATTTACTGGCAATCACCATCGCGCCATTATTCATCAAGACCTTATGGCTGCAGAGTGTAGACCTGCTGTCTCCTACTTCTTAAAAGAGATATTCTTTCTGCTTCCAATGCTGGATGTCTGTCTAATCTTAATCTTAGTGCGATTAACAAAATCTGAGAACATATCTTTAGAATTATCTTCTTTCCTTGTTTCATAAACATCTGTTCTGGAGGCAACCTTCTCAATGCCAACACTGGAGGGCATAGCTGTGATTTTGATTTTGGTCCGCTTAATGTAATCAGAAAATGCAGCATTGTTGTCCAGACCTGATGCCTTAGCATCGCTCTTAATTTGTCGTTCCATGCTCACCTCTGCCTTGGGCATTAGTGCCATTCCAGTCGGTGCAGCTTCAGCTCCAGACCCATTTGCTAGTATGATCTGCATATAATCAGAATTGCCAGTATGGTCATGAGTTGGTGGTGAAGTGTTTGGGGCAGCAGAGGCAGGGATTGGGTCTTGTTTGGGGTGTGGATGATGATTTGGTTGAGAAGTTGGGCAGAGAATGCTGATAATCTTTTCACACACACTCTTGGATTTTGAGCCATCATGATTATGTTCCATTGATGTGTAAGAAAACTGTAGAGGAACAAACTCTGGTAAGATGAATGAAAGAATTAAAAGACAGTTTATGGGGTTAACTTGTGACTTGTGAGGGCTGGAGAGGTCACTATTTATAGTGTGCAGTTTGGTTTAGATTCCTAATGAGGGAAGAACCTTCATATTTTCTCCAATAATACTCCCACTTTTTTCATCACAAATCTTCTTCAGAAATTAAGTCCTTACAAGCACACTTCATACAGCACTAGCAATGGAAAATGTTATATTCTCCAGCTATTTTACATGATATTAAGCTTAGTTAGCTTCCAAAAGCAATGAGAAGTTCAGGCAGAAAGACTTCAGAAAGAGAATCTAGCTTTGGAATCAGGTTGAATAATTCAAAATTTTTTTTTTGGTCGAAATTGAATAATTCAACTTGACATATAAAGAAACCTCTGCTCTTCTATGTAGGTTATCTTAGGTCCTTAACCACAGAGATTATGAATAATTTTCCGCTGCTTTATAGTTAAAAGTTTACAAAGAATCATGGCTTTTCTGGTGGCAAACCACCTACTCTCTTATAATTCATCTACTAAATTCTGTGATCTAAAGGGGAAAAGGCATTCCAACTAGAATTTACTGAAAACCTTTACTTGTTTAGGACGATGCTTCCCAAGTTATACCTAATGTCAAAAGCGTGAAAACCTATTCCATAGTAATTAAATGCATGGAACCTAAATACTAATCATGAGAGATTCGTTCTTATATTACTATCTAACCTGATTTTTTTTGGCCCGGAAACAAAATAAAGTGCATGATTCTACTGATTTCAGTCACCTGGTTGGTATGGTGCCCCATGGGTTCCCAAAATAAACTAAACTTTGCAACCAAAGTGTTGTCGACAAGGTAGCCAATTCCATCCAGTTTTTCAACCTTCGCAACTGGAAAGACGAAAGTTAAAACAAAAAAAGACTCGGAAGTCGTTGAATAATCATCTCCAGCAAAGACTAAAAGTGGATTAATTTCAACAGAATTGAACCACCAAAAGAACCATGTTTCATTTCTTTAATTTCAACAGAAAAGGGAGAGATTTGCATCATTTCTTACTAGGTACGCTCCTAAACGCACCAACAGGAAAACAATAACAGAACGATCGAGGGCTGCAAGTTAATGCCCATTTCATATTTTTCAAGCCGAATTACAAAATAAAAGCATGTCCATTAAATGAGAGAAATTCTGAGAGTGAATTGGCTCAACCCTACGGTTAGCCTAATGAACACAACAAATCTGACATTTAACTAGTTCAAAATTAAACTTTGATAATTAAAAGCAAAGTATAGCGATGCAGCTGCCCTAAAGAAACTATTCTGTCATTGACCAAGTCACAACATAACGATTTGAGTCTCGAGGTTGACAAACCAAACTAAGGTTCCCCATCTAGTACCCATAATGTGTGCCATAGACTGAGCCATAGCCTCCAGTATGTCCTGCATGTCCTTGGTTGGATGGGGGAGATGCATACACAGAACCATGAGCTGCATAGGAATTATAGCCTTGATCCGCAGAGCCAGCAGTTTGTGTCTGCTGCGGTGGTGGTGCTCCAGCATCAGCCATGAAATTCTGCAAACAAACAAAGCACTGTCAAGTCCCGTATAATCAAATTAAACAAGAAATTTTAGGCTAATACAAATTCACTAGTGCGTATCAACAATTCCTATTATGACCTCAGAAACATCTAATAAGCTATAAAAGAGCATTGATTTAAGATAGAGGAATCAAATGCCAGGACAAGGAGGATTGCCTGTATCAGTTGCTGAGCTGCTTGGACTTGGGAAGCACTTCCACTGATTTCAACAGTCATCTCCCCAGGAACACCCCTAGTCTCTTGTATCGTAACAGTTGCCCCACTAGCCCGTCGAATATAGCTTATACTTGCACCAGCTGTGCCAATAACAGCATCAGCATATGACAGCGGAATTTGCATTTGCTGTGTGATCTGAAAAACAAGAAAAACCATCATCTACAATTCTACATATAAGATTTTTATTCACGGAAACAACCAAAGATTACGTAATAAGATTTACACTGATTAAGTCAGGGTACATTATTTAAGCATGAGTGAGGTACGAGTCAGGTTTCAAACCCAGAGAACGTTCAGACTGAGTTCAAAACAGCTATTTCTCATCTCAAGGCCTGGAACATATGCTCAACCTGATACTAAATATATAAATGTCTTCACTATGAGACAGTCCATGTAAATGATTTCTCTAAAATAACTTCCTCTAACCTCTCCAAGAAATTTTTTTTTTTTTTCAAGAAGACACAATTTTATTGCTGAAAAACAATAATATTACAGAGAGCATATATCTTATCACCCTAATTTTGAATAACTACATCAATTTAATTTTCAATAAATTAAAGAAACACAAAAATAACCTGTGTGACCATTGATGGTGCCGACTGAGCATTTGATGATGCATGAACACCCATTGGAGCTTCTCTTCCATAAGCTGATATACCATGATGAGGCTGCTTCTCCATAGGTGGGGCCAAGTCAGCTGGTTGATAGTAATTGTCAATTTGCCGAGGAGGTGGCATGTACTGGGGATTAGGTGGCCCAAATCCAGGACCCCCACCAGCATTGTGGGGAAGACCTTGAGGTGGACCCCATGATTGATGAGGTGGCATGTGCTCCATCTGGGGATTTGCCATTTGCATCTGGCACAAAAATTATGATCACCCCATGCTTCATCCAACACAAATGTTGAGAGTAGGTTTAAATTATTGCAAATGAGAAAGAAAGGGAAACTTACATGCATTTCAAATATTGGAATTATACTGCGGTCAACTAAGAACTTCCTAAGATGAGATGCAATCAGTTCAATTGCTTTGTGCACACCAACTGGTTCACCCACTACTTCAACAACTCTGTCATCTTGAAGAGCAAAAATTGGAAGGTCTTCTGCAGCAAATTATTCAACAAAGTCAGGCAATAAAGCAGATAGGTCAACTATGCAAAGGAACAGAAAACAATATATCCAGCTGAACATGGGAATGCAAGGCTAAAATATGGTAAACAATTAAAAAAACACTTTAATTTTCAGTATACATAAACTATGTAAGATTAGTATCCCACAAATAAAACAACGAATGCTGCCCTCAGAATGCTACATAGCAATATTAGTGCTACAAAACTTCAGTACAGCTACCAAAAATGTAATATTATATGCAACTATATCTAACAAGACATGCAACCATGTAGTCTGTGATGACTTTTTTCAGAACTCGCAATAAAATGCTCATCTAATGTACATATAGAAGTATTTTTGAAAACTAGAAAATATAAAAGATTCAAAATATAATAAAGATAACCTGCTCCAAGAACTCTAACTATGCAGTTAGATGCTTCTTGAATGGATTTAACAGTTCCTCCCTGTTTTCCGATCAAGCTTCCTGCCTGTGAGGCTGCCACCAGCAGCCTTGTGGAGACTTTGCCACCCATTCCCAGAGGAGCATGAGAAGAATCACCATCCAAACCATCAATAATGCGCTTGTGAACCCTCAAAAGGCCATCCATTGCAGGCGGAAGAGGAGAATCAGGCTCCTCCTTGGCAGAAACCATTACCTAACCAAAGCAATAAAAAGCACTATCAGCCAATAATAAACAATTTCTTCTACTAAAAATTCATAGTACCTATATAATAGACATAAAGAAATTGTGTGGGGCAGTGGGAACTCTTATTAAATAAATACCAAATCAACAACTCTTTGGCACCCCTGTAAAACTGAACTTGACAAAACAAGAACCACGCGAAAAAGTATCATAGCCTACAAAAGATAAGTTTCGAAAATTTACAGGGGAAAAAACAAAAGATGTACATGCATACACAAGCTTTTAGGTCTTACTCATTCACTGATATTGATTAATTGATTGTGGTTACTTTCACTGCTTAATTATTTTCAGCATATGTATGACAATTTCATAAGCCACTTTAGATTTAACAGTAGTTTTCAGCATCCCGTTATTAAGGGTTAATGATTTCTTTTATGGTGTACACCATCTGCGGCAAGACATCAATCATCCAGGTTCTGAAGTTACCAGAGATAATGCAGAGCTTCGTGGTACAATTGTTCGAATAGTGTATGTGTTTATTCAGATCAACTTTTCAGCGCATTGTAATGCTCAATGCTGATCCCTGCAATCTGGACCTTTGGTTCTTCAAGTTTGGAATCTTATTGATGATTGAGTCGTTGCCTTAAAATTTGCACGGAAAAACCTGCACACATTCATTGTTGTTATTACAATAAATGTAACTGTATTCATATTTTGGGGATTTTTGTGATGTTGCTTCCTTTTGTCTTCTTTTGATTAAACATTTGGATAAAAAGAATTCCAGGATTTGGTATTTAAGAGTGTCTGACCTAAATTTGCTGTTAATTTACTTGCACTTTTTTCATAATTCTCATGGATTTTTTCACTCTTCAAAATAGCAGTGCTAGATATTATTGAAAACTTATATAGTGAATTCTTTTTATTTGAACAAAATTTTCTCCTCCTAAAAGAATCTTCACAAAAGTTCACAATTTAACAAGAAAAAATCGCATCTATGGATTTAAATGAACTCTAAACTAGAATTTCAGAAGAAACGGCAATTATAATCCTTGTCAGACCAATCAAGGATCTCCAATGCAAGATGAAGAATACTGTAATGTGTTAATTGATCTAACATTATGCATTATGTCTCATTACCTCTTTTCCACATTTTCTAAGACAATTACTACATACTTTTTCTTTATCTCAATACTTTTCCTCATTATTCTTTCCTCAAGTCATTTCAACATTGTTATCACCATATAACTGGCATAACTGGTGCACACGTCACTCTGTAATAGTCATGACCATACTACGATGATCAATAAACAATCTCAACCATCAAACATTTATAGCCAACAAGGAACCTTCCCTCAACTATGATCTAACTACCTACTCTCACAGAACATTAAGCACACTATTTAAACTATGAATTTAAAATGGCTAAATATAGTCCAAAGCAAAATCAAATTAAAGAGAATGACATAAATCTATTGATAAAAAACAGACAGGTATGAAAAATTCATTGAAGGTGGAGCCAATAAAACAACTAACAGTAACAAGTTCTTCTCTACTACACCCCATTCACACATGTTCAGTAGAAACTTACAGCTCTTTCAGTTGTTCCTGGAGGACCGTCAAGAATTTTAATGCGAGCTCTCGTCTCCTCAACTATCTTTTTAATGAACTCTCCTTTGCGCCCAATTATACTACCAACCTTCTGGGCAGGAACCAACATCCGGAAAACGCTCTCGCCAGGCCATCCAGGCCACTTCTTCTCCCCTCCACCAATCGCAGCATCTTCATTACGCTCTTGGTTCTGTTCATGCTGTGGCTCCTCCTCTTCTACCTGTGCTTGTGCCAGTGCGACTGCCTGTGCCTCTGCCTGTGCCTCTGCCTCTGCCTGTTCCTGTGCTTGCACCAGTGCGAGTGCCTGTAACTCTGCCTGTTCCTGTGCTTGTGCCAGTTCCTGTGCCTCTGCCTGTTCCTGTGCCTCTGATTGTTCCTGTGCCTCTGCCAGTGCCAGTGCTTGTTCTTGTTCCTGTGCCTGCGCCTCTGCTAGTGCCAGTGCCTGTTCCTGTTGCTGCTCCTGTTCTTGCTCTTGTTCCTGTTCTTGTGCATTCTCAGTCTCAGTCTCAGCTATTTGATCTTCACCATCCTTACCAAAGATTTTATCAACTTCAGCCATAAATAATTGTCTGCATTATTAAACATAAACCAACATAGTTGATAACATTTATTTCTCAACTGCAAGAATAGACAATATCATACTTCTTTATCTTGACACTTAATTCAGAAAAGAAGAAAGAGATTTTCCAAAAAATATTTATAACCACCCAAATAAAGAAGGGGCTACAACTAAAATCGAAAAACCCATTACAGAACAATAAATTAGTAAACATCTCTCACAATATAATAGCCAAACACGTCATGAATATAAAATAAGAACAGATACCACCTTCTTTCAATAAAACAGCCCTAGAATCCGAAAACAAAGAAAGCCCAATAATAAGCCAACATGAACCAAACAAATCAAGCAAAGACCACTCTAAAACGATAGAAAAGTATAAAGACAAATACCAAAACAAAAACAAAAACCATAAGCATATTTACATGGGTAACGAGGGGAACTAACTGGAGCAGAGTGAACCCCAAAGTCTGAAACTGAAGAGTCGAATTGTGGAATGGGGCGAGGGGGATTGAATTAGGGTTTCGAAGGGGTTTAGGAAGAGAATGATTCAGACGGGCAAAGAAAAAAATAGAGAGAGAGAGAGAGAGAGAGTGATTTATCTGATTCGCGTGAGCGTTGGCACTTGGCAGGTAAGTACGGGTACAGAGAGAGAGAGAGAGAGAGAGAGAGAGAGAGAGAGTGATTTATCTGATTCGTGTGAGCGTTGGCACTTGGCAGGTAAGTACGGGTACGGTATTCGATTTTGTGGTTCACGCATCTGGTATGTTTACACATCACTTATTTGGCAAACAAGTCAATGATAAAAAAATAGGATGGCAAGGCTCAATATTTTTTTCTTAAATATTTTGCTCTTAGTTTCTCATAAGTACATCTATAATTCAATTGAAATACATTAACCCACACTATATTATAACATAAAATCATAAACGTGCATTTAAAAGAATTGGAAAAATTCTAATTCAATGGAATCTAATTATAAAAATAATGTGTAATTGCCTAATTAATCAGAGTTTTTAATTTATGCACCACATATGATATAGTCTCAAAAACAACTTGGGCTTGTAAATTTATTTTTTATGCTTCTGTTTTGGTTGTGTGCCATTCTTGGGCCACAGCCCGTAATTTCTCGTTTTGGGTGCGTTGGGTGTGGGATATATTTTTTGTACCATGAGCCATGAGCTCATGATCGTGGATTGGAGCACAAAACTTGTACAGTGTACTTGCTCAACTCTAGTCATCCTTAGAGTGGAAAAAAAAAATCAACACAAATGAAGCAATTACCTAAGTTAAACAGTTAAATGCATAAAGATCAAGATAAACTACAATTAGTTTTTACAGAGAATTCAGAAAGCATTGAATACACATCTATAAAGACATGCATAATTTTAGGTGATTGCACCAGAATCAATTTTTGACATCAACAAGGTAGCTCCAATAGAGGTATAAAACCTAACTTGGCAATCAAAATCTAATGCATGCATAATCTGCCACAGGTCATAGTTATTCTATCTCTTTTCCTTTATGGAGGTTAACATTTTTATTCAGAACGAGAAATTAATTCAAAACAGTTTAAAAGCCAGACAAAAACACCTTTTTTCTGAATTGGCTTGTATGACCTCCGAAATACAGAGAAAAAGGTGACCCTTCTTTGGTTTAGATGGATGCATCTGTTTCACAGGTTTATAGCATTGTGCTTCCAACTATCAATAATCTCAGGAAAAAGTGCTACTATCTGTTGCATAGTTTTTAACTTGTGTAGAAGTGAAATTGAAAATACCAAAGTGCACACTCCGAAGAGTATAAAGTCTGCTAATAAAACCAGAAGATCCTTTTTCCAAGTCTAACACACAAAGAGTAAGAGTAGCCAGGCACTTTTGGTTAGCATCTAAGTGTTGTTATTCCTAGGCTCAAAACTAATCAAGCCAACAGAAAAATAAGTGGTTTTGTAACACTGTGTGAAAGTTTACAACAATTCTTATGGCTGAATTTCCTTGTAAACCTCAGTCATCTGTCATTTAAAGTTTTACCTTGTGCTGAGTAGAGACAACTTAAAACTGATATAATTGGTTGAAGACAATAGGCCCTCACTTTCTCTATAATAGCAAATGCCAACAAGCAACAAGCAAAACACACTTTCTTGTTCTTGCAGAATATGGCATGCAACAAATGACATGGTCACACACACACACACACACACACACACACACACACACACACACATGTATGCTCACCACATTAATAACAGAAAATACCATAAAAGTGGTTCATTCTGATTAACATCAGATGCATACAATTTTAGGACTGTTCAGGCATAAACATATAGTGGATTTAGCATAACATCATGGTTATCTTAAAAGTTCAGAAAGGAATGCATGACACCATGGGCAGCTTCCATCATAAAACTTGTTAGGCATAATGGCAACTCCAGATCTAATGGCAAAATGCAGATCTAGTGGCAACTGCAGAATCCATGCTGCTTAAAATGCAATGCATTAATACTAATACATCTTATAAATGTCATCCAGTTATTATAACCGAAGACTGCAGTAGATACTACCATAACCAAGAAAGAAAAGACTAACAGCAATCTAAAACAAACAAAATGATCCCAGGTGCAAACAATATATCATGATTCATAGGAGAGCTAATCTTTTGTTCACTAAATTCAGATCTACCACCATTTAAAACATGACTAAACAAAGATCAAAATGATATTAGATAAAAAGAAAAAAACGAACACTAAGAAAACAATCTTTTATCCTTGATGCAAAGCAAATACACAAAAGAAGAAGATTGAAAATGGCCTAATGGCTGACAAAGATCAAGATTTCATCATACCTAAAGAGATCGTCCGAAGACATTGCGGAACTTCACAGATGGATAAATCCCTATGGTTTGATAAAAGCCCTAAGAATCGTCAATGGTGGCCAAGCAGTCCAAAGAGAAAAATCTAGTCAATTCCTACTCAGAACCTCAAAACGCTAGTTACCTCTGAATTCTCAAGCGAGAAAACACAAGTTATAAAACAATGAAAGGACTTAAATGCCAAATTATCGAGAATCTGGTCCATTAGGAAATGACAAAAAAATTTATGAGTGCGGTTTTGGAAATTTGTCTGTGCATGATCTGAGTAAAGAACTTGCCAAAATTGCACTTTACTCAAGAAAACTGCACCCGGTTTCAAAGTTGGACCAAGTTTTAGAGTCCCCCTATTTCGCTATATAGAATCAACTAGTTTATTTTTTATTACATAGAAAGGGATCGAACCCTTGACCTATCTTAATCCTAACTCATTTCCTCACCCTCCAAAACTGAGGTTTTATGTAGTGTATAAACCGATGTTCCTCAATTTTACACAAAGGAAATTCTTAAATCTAAACAGAAAAATGAAAACCTGGGTACCTTACTCGTCCACATTATAGGTAATAGTCAAAATAAATCTATGACAAGACCTTTCTACTTCTTTGAAACTTATGTTGAGGGAAAAACTGCTTGGCATTTACAATCTGAACATGAATGCAATTGTGACTGTCAAAGCCATCATGAAATCCTTTTTAATCATCTTTGTACTTCTGTGAGATCTCAGACTGAGCAAACTTAGAAGTATCAGATCACAAGAACACAATCTCGTAAGCAAGAAACAAAGAAAGCCACTTTTCATAATCCATATAGATGCTAAGACCCAATTTGAGATTTATTTTTGTTTAAGAAAAAAAAATAAGCCATCACAAATCAAGCAGGCGGATCTGAGAAATAGGGTCAGATAATTTCTTCCTAATTGGCCATTCAATGGTATGGTGAAAACGTTACAAATCCAGAAGGAAACAGTATGATAACAGAGAAGATCTTTACAATTCTCTGCGGAAGTATGAAATTAAAGAGTAGCATACCACTGCAACCTCTCTGCACTGCCATCTCATTTATGATAATTGCTTTCTCTACTCCCGTTACTATTCCGTACTAGCAACTTCAAAAGAATCATCTACCTACTATCCTACTTATCTCTACTCAGGCAGAGAGTAAAAAAGAATGTGGATATTAAACTACAGCAATGAACCGTTGGTAGCGCTTTACTGTTTGTTGTCATTATTTCCCTCAGCAACTGACTCTGGAGCAACTGCAGCAGCACTCATTATAGAGTCAAATTTTTCAGACTTCCCCAGCACAATCTCAATCTAAATTGAAAAAAAAAAAAAAAATTTATATCAGAAGCCAAATGGAAAGGTCATATAAAATGCTTAATCCAACTTAAAAACCCTAAACTAAAGGAACCCACCTTAGCCTTCTGCACGAGACGACCCTTGTTCTCATCTTTCATGCCAACAGTAGATGTGGACACCCCTGTTCAATCCCACAAACAAAGATAATCAAATCAGCTACCACCATAATTTTGTTACATGCTTGTTGAAGTTAAGAGGAATTTCTTACTCTTCTCAATAGCCAGTCCATTGTTCTTCAAAATCTCAGCGATAGTAACAACTGTAGTGATTGCTGTTATAACATAAGTGCAGAATATTAGAAGGACATAATCACAACAACAAAAAAGGCAAGTAGGAACAGTCAAAGTTCATTGTCAAATTTCAGTTGCTCAATTTTTTGGTATGTCAGTGGACATGGTCAAGACTCAAACTATTGTCAATTACAAAATGTTTAGAGCTTCCAGTCACTTTACCTTTGCAATCAAAAGAAAGTAGGGAGTTCGTTATGAAATTACACTGAGTTAATCAATATAATCAGCCTCCATTTAGTTTCTTGAACAATGCAGGAAAAGAACATAAATTATAATTTTTATCTTATCTCTAAGGATGTTTTTTCTTTAGAAAAAGGGCAACAAAAGTCCATTCACCAAGCCTGATTCAACTAGTTAGACTAAGCATATTTCATTATAAAATGTATTCTCTTATTTTGTGTTACTTTCTTGGCAACCCAAACAAGATTATAGATACTTCAAAAGAAAAAAAATACTGGGAAATGATTCTCAAACAATGTACCCATTCCCAAGGCAGAGAGCTCAACCTCATTGTGCTGCTCTATATACCTCTGCATCAAAGAAAAGACAAAGAAAACAAGAAATATAGATCCAAAACGCATGAAATGCAAGCCCTACAAATACAAATAAAATTATAAAACCAAATTAGCCAGAATAGAAAGAAAAGATTATATATTTACAAACCTTAGCAAGATTGACGTAAAAGAAGAGCGGTTTCTTGGTATTGGAAACCTGAATTCTATTCTTCTTCTGGGTCTCAACGGCTTGCGTTTGCGGTGTTGCAGCCACTTTCTGCATTTGAGCTGTCGCCATTTTGCTCAACCCCTCTGAAACCGTAGAGAACGTAGCGGAATTCCGTTACCGGTGGGGGTTTATAATGGCGGGAGTTTTGCCTGGAGGACCCAATTGAAAGAGAATACGTGGTGATCTGTAATTGGCCGGTGGACGGAGTCAGTCCGTCTGACAGTTAGGATCCCAAGTAGCGGAGGCCGTTATATTTTTGTAGTACATTGTGGGCCTCGTTTTAGCTTATAGTCATTTTAGCCCAATGGGCTGTGGCGACCTTGTGCCCAAAGCTGAAAGCCCAAACCTACAACTTAGTCCAAATTACGACATAGAAAACGAGAAAATGAAGAAGAAGAAGAATATTGTAAAGTGGAAACCAAAACTCGTCAACAAAAGAAGAAAACGGAAAGTAGAGTGTCCATGGCGAAGGATGAGTGAAGTCTTGTAATTCAATAGACACATGCAATGTGGATGAAGACGTGAAGTGCAAACAGACTCTCTTGTAGGATCCAACAAAGAGAGTAGTCTATTTCTTGTAAATGGTCATTTTCAAATGTGGGATATTGATGGAGAAGATCGAGCCCAAGAGGTGGGGGTGCCTCAAGACTCAACATTTTGAAAGGACATCCTTATGTATGGCCCTTAATCATGTATCTAGTACTATTACAATGTGGGATATTCGATCATATATTCATATTTCTTATAATTCATTACCCTATTCAAACTTGAGAAAATCATTTTTGCTTCTTCTACTAGATGATGGTGTGGAGTGATAAAAAACTTTAATTATAAGATTGATGATATGCGTATATAGAATAAAAAGTAATTATTAAAATTAGATGCAAATTAATCATCTTTAAATTGGATTGTTTTGTCACTCAACATTATCGCATAATAAAAACAATTACCAAATACAAATTCTTTAATTCCCAACTTTTAAGAAGAAAAAATGCGAAAAGACTTGGAAGTTACTAGTTTTTGATGCATGCTCATCCTTTAGCGTAAGATTTCATATGATCATGATTCATGAAGCTTCCTGGCATGGGGACTAGGGAGTGCAAATTCTTCTGGTCCCCCATCTATAATTTAAAAGAGAACAAATTAAATTTTCCCAAGTAATGAACAAAAATCATCTATGACTAGTCTCTGTTTGTCAACGACCGACAATCTTGACTAATTCAATATATGCACCCACAACCTATAAATCGGTTAAGTGGGATCAGTAATTGTTGGATGATAGTGTTTCACTTTAATTTTGATATTCATTCATCTTTTGTTTTTGTCATAATTGTGACATCAATGTGTCCCATCTACTTGAAGTGTTTCAAACACAATGTATGGAACTCGATCAAGGCAGCTCCTTCTTCAGTCTCACCCATAAAGAAACATCAATGCGTTAGCTTCTAAGTTTCTAACCTCTGTGTAGTTTATTGATGGCTAATCAAAAAGCCCTATAAATTGTATAAGTTTTTTTGTTTTGGTCAAATAAATTGTATAGGGTTAATTAAGTCTGAGCTGAAAGTGAAATAATTGACGTTGGTGATTTGACAAATTAGAATATACAAGAACCATTTTGATGAAAGTCAATCTATTTCCTCATTGGTTTCAAGTTTCAAGTTTAAAGTCAATTTGAACCTTAATTCCATATATATATAACCCCCTATTTAAGCAAGAAAGTCAAATTAATTATGCCCCCAATCAAGGCTATTGAAATTTATCATGTTGACCCCATGATGTGAATGGGAGGAAGAAAGACGTGTCCTAACTATATTGATTAATCCTTAATTATATTAAAGTGACTGATGATCAAAGCTAATTAGCTGGTTCGCACTGAATTATAAAGCTTCAGACTTCCCAATTAAAAAAAAAAGCAAATTAATTTAATTTACACAACACACACATGCATAGGCACAACAGAAGCTATATGCATGAAATTAATTATCAGTTTAATATACAACAAATTTTTAAGATACTAAATTCAAAATTTAATGAAAACGTACCCATGTAATTGCAGCCAATAAATTCTAAGAAGCAAATTAATTAGTCTAATTAAAAGCTTAAAGAGGTAGATGAAATTAATGTATTCTTCATTTTTTTACTGGTTTTAGTATTATAATATAAATTTATTACAATTCTGTCTGTTATTGATCGATCTGACCAAACAAATTAGATATATAATAAAGAAGCTTCTGGTTGAAATTCTTTAAATTCTATTCATACATGGCTACATGCCCCAGTTTGGGTTTGGTGGAGTCTTCACGTACTCTTCGTTTCCGATAATAAGTTTACTATGTACGTAATATTTAGATTTTAGATCCACCTCTATTAATTTCTTCCAAATAAATAAACTGTCAGGAAAGTAGCAAAAAAAAAAGTAGATATAAATAAATACATATCCAATTTAATTAATTTCTCCTTCACGTCAATTCCATGCATAATGGGCTTCCTTTAGAAATATAGTTGATATGAAGGAGACTATAGCTAGCTATTAATGTAGCATAATTGGTCATTATTCTTATATTTAATTAATTTCAGTACTATAAAATCGATCAAGATTCTGGACGCATATGAAATGGGTACAATTTAAAAAAAAAAAAAAACTTAATTAAAGTAGACTGCTGCAGGTTGTAAAGCACTAAATAATTAGTCAATATATTCTTATTTTATTTGAAAGTAGCTAGGATTCCAAAATTTAATTTCAATTGTATAATTAAGGAAACAAACAAACATGTTGAGCTTTTTGACTTTATATCTGGAGAGTTTGAAAAGAAGGGAACATTGAAAAGATTGAGCAAAAAGTTGATAGAATTTGAAATTAAGGAGAGGAGCTAGAGCTCAATATATTCAAAGTATTATTTAAAAAAGTAATTCAGGCTCAGCCACTCTAAACGGTACCTCAGAAGCTAGGTGCGTTCTACGTTGGGCTAGTTAATTGGCAGCTTGTTGCTGTCCTCTTGTACCTGTCAAGCATACAAAACATGCCTCTTTATCACTTTATTATTTAATTTCCTTCATTCCATACATGATACATGTATGGTTCATGCAATATTAATTAGGTTTTTTTGGTGCCCCTTAATTAGGTTTAAGCTTTGTGCTAAAAAAGTACCCATCGACGCCCTCATTTCACCAGACCTATAAAGCCTAAAACCTTTATATTTTCACATATTTTTAAAGAAAAAAAAAACCAAATTAAATTACATTTGCCTAGCTACAGTTCGATATTTGTATAGCAGTACGTGAAAGCAAAAGTGGTTGGGGGAACTAATATATGGACTGCATGCAGTGATTATCGAAGCTTTTGTTTTTGTTTTCCATGGCAGTCAACTCACGAGTCACTGACCAGAAAAGCTATATATATATATAGCCTTCCAAAGGCATATAATATAAGGTTTGACCGTATAATTTTCACATTTACAGGAATTAATTCTCACTATAAGAATATGAAAAATCTGATATCTTGACCGACATAGATAGATAGCATGCACATGCAGTTCAAAAAGGTTCTTCAAATTCAAAATGAAAGGGCGGTTTGATATTGGAGGGGACCAAAAAAAGTTGATACATACATGGCATTGGCAATGGCACAAACTCATGATGACAATGGAGAGAGAAAGCTGCCTAGATAGAGTACGTACCAAGAATTGCATGACAACCTCTACCTTCAAATTTAAACACCTTCTTTACTTAATGTGACTAAACTAGCTAAGGCGTATGCATAACGGTACCAACACCAATTGCAACATTAAGTTCGATTGCAATTAATTTGTCACGGGCTTCCTTAAGAATCATATATATATATATATATACTTTCTTCTGGGCTATTGTTTTGTAGAGTTAAGTTTTGTGTACGTACGGATGTTGAATTCAATTTTATATTCACGTTTCACCTGCGCACTATTCAATACCTATTTAAGACCTAGTTTTTAATGCTAATTGCAAAGAAAACAAAAAATAAATTTAGTAGTGAGGGTGGGTCCGAAATATCAAACTCTATATATAAAGATAGAATATTATTGAAATGCATGAGAGTTGATGAGAAATTCACTACTACTTGGTAGTTAAATTCGTCACCAACCATTTTGTCTTATAGTTCTCTCCAAATGTTGAATTTCAGATGAACAAAACTCATCTAATCATATATTTATAATAATAATAATTAGAATGAAGGGTATGTGGATCATATGAATACATATGCATGTAAATATTTTTATTTATAAATATAAGTATTAAAATACTAATGATGTGTGATTAATGACTATAATAGTGGATGATCGAAAGACTAATAGAAAGTATGTTACATACGTATGGGCTTAGGGGCAATCTTGTGAATTCAAAAATAAACTGTCCCTTTTGAGGAATCTCCGACAATTTGGCCTATGAAAATGAGGTCACTGTAACACGTTTCGGGCAGTACCTGAGCCTCTGACTCTGAGGGAGAGATAATATTAAAATTTATTTTTTTAGATATCTATAAATAATCTTGCAGCAAATTACTAAATTACACTTTACAAAAATACAAAGAAACATATTAAAATAAAATAAAATGAAATTCTTTTCAACAAGATTCCACTTCCCACCGCATAACGTTGAACGTTGAACGTTGGGCTCATTAGCCGCAGACATTACGGCTTCCACGTTCCCTCTATAGTTTTTTGTGCCCACAACGTCCGTTATAAACTATTAGCTATTTAGGTATTATCTTTTCGGTAATAATTAGTTTTTTTAGTTATTAGTATTACCATGGGGAACTTAACTTATGAAAATTAATTTTAAAAAAATTCAATTTTCGTACGACTGTCACGTAATGTTATTAATCTACTTAAATTATAATATGTGTATAATTATTAATTTATAAAATTTTAAAACCTAAAAAATATCCTTAAATCGTATACATATTATAATTTAAATAAATTGGTAACACCATATTATTATGTTAAGTGGTATTACAATTACATATAATAATTTTCCAAAACGGTGTCATAATAATTATGGATTAAAATGTTGACACTAAATTTCACTCACATTCTTGACTTACATATTAATTTCATCTTAGTATTCTTGTTGTTGGATATCTTGTTTGTATGCATCTTTCCAAAAAACAAAGAGAAGATGTCTATGAATAAGCAAGTTATTTGTATCTAAAATATCAAAGTATCCTCTTTTATTGAATGAATAGGAATTATCCGAATTAAGTAGGTAGGTTCAATTAATTATCACATCTACCTACCCATAAATTTCTCTCCTTATACTTAACAAAAAGAAGTTTCCCTCCTTATTTGGGAAATTTTCAACATCTTAAAGATTTGTTCTTTTATCCTTTCAACAAAATTTAAATAAATTGGAGTGATAAGTGATGGATGGATGGCTTTGAACACCCAACCCAACTTTCTGTTTTTCCAAACACCAAAAATAGAACATTGCATATTTACATGAGATAGCCAACACCACATTTAAGGACTACATGTTTTTTAGAGATTTTCAAACTCATAAATGTCACAAGAAAAGTAAAAACACAACCAAAAAAAAAAAAAAAAGCACATCCACAGACATATAGGATTTAACGGCGTTTGAACTAAATAGACCGGTCTATATATAGACAAACAACGCAGCACAAAAAACCAAAACAAAACAATAATAGCTTGGAGAGAATTGAGGCCCTTCAGCTTGAGAGTAAGGAGAGAAAAACAGAGAAATATATATAGACGTTTTGTAAGAGAGAGAGAGGGTTGGAGATCTTGTCAGATCGGGACCAGAAACTGTAAGAGAAATCTCTCACATTATCGGTATTGTTGTTGATTTGTTTGTTTTCTTGGATTTCTGGAATGTTGGTCTTGATCTCTATTGTTTTGGCTTTCAATTTGAGCTTTTTGGCGCAAAGCTTTGAGCTTGAGGGTCTCTCTTTCTCTTTTACTCATTAGTTTTTTGTTTTCCTTTGATGGGTGATTGGGTATTAAGCTGTTTTGTCATTGTTGGCTGCAAAACGAAGCAAAGCTTTGAGTTTGAGGTCTCTCTTTCTCTTTTACTCATTAGTTTGTTGTTTTCCTTTGATGGGTAATTGGGTATTAAGCTGCTTTGTCATTGTTGGCTGCAAAAGGAAGTTTTTATTTTTGGTGTATTTTCTTTTATTAATTTTATGGGATCGTTGGCTCAGAAATGGGATATTTTTCTTTTCCGACTCTCGTTTTATGTGGGTTCAAATGATTGACCTTTTTTTGTCTTCGTTTTTGTGTAATGAATGTGAATACTAGCTTATTAGAAATGAAAAAAGAGCCTGCTTTTGTGCTTGTGGGTTTTTTTGCTCATATTTGTTTGGTCAATCAAGTTTTCTAATTGCCTTCTTGGTTTTTCCTACAAATTGAAGCCACCCTCCACTCCACCCTCCACCCCTCAAGATTCAATGAAGAAAATAACAATAATAATAGCTCCTCTGTTTATAAGTTTGAGGACCTTCTTTTATTTTAGCTTTTATAATTGTCACTTTAGCCATATTAATTTTATTTAATTTTTTTTCTCGATGCTGGTTCGATTAGATTTGAATATTTTTTTACCTTTATTTGCGTAATTGCTTTCCTATTATGTCTTCATCAACGGGACTATACTTGAAGATGAATTTATTTACTCTTTTTCCTTTTTTTTTTTTTTTTTTTTTTTTTTTTNGTTCACATTTCTTTGGAGCTTCCCGGTGATTCAGTACCCTTTTTAGTTTTTACCTGTTTTTTTTTTCAATGTGAAAACAAAATGGAAAAGAATAGCGTTATGCAAAAATGTGACGATTTCTACAAACGTAAGACATTAATGCTTGATTTTTAAAGATTATCGATCTGCCCTGTTAGAATGGAAAATCCTAATTTACAGAGGAATCTCCAGCATGAACCTCTCTCTCTCTCTCCAGATCTATGCCTTTTGCATAACTTCTCTAACACATCATTTTCCATTTAGGCTATGATTTATAATCTTGTAGTTGCTAGTCATTTTTAGGTTCACCCCAACATTATATTTTGTTTTTGGATCAATTTTTGGGTTTTTTAGGCCTGTTTTTTGTTTCATGTGTTTCTTCATATACTTTTGAAGCTAGAGGTTTTTAATTTTGTTTTTCATGCAGTATGCTGATCATACTAAAGTTAGCACCTAATAAAAAAGTTGCAATTTTTTTTTTTTGGTATTATCGGTAAAAGATGTTTTTGGTACTATGACATGGATAGGGAGATGCTTATATGTCTCTAAAATGTCGAAGTTTAATTTTACATGTTCAGTTGTCATTGTGTTTGCATGAGATAAAAATCCATACAATTTTAATAGAAGAATTTGGGATCACTTTGAAGATACATGCAAATCAGTAAATCCGTTGGTTTTGTCATTTTATCTTAGTTCATCAAACGAGCTTATTTGATTTTCGGTCAATGATAATATAACTTTCCTCTAGTCTCGCGATGCTCAGCCTGTAGTTTCTCATGCAGTGCCATGGGGAGGGAAATTAATGGTGTAAAGGTGGAGAGGAAGATTATTAATGGTGTTGTATTGACCTCAAGTGGTTTTGTTCCTGGTAAAGTCCGTGTTGCTCCCAAAATTTCAGAAGAAGGTATCGAATCCAAGGATCACAAGGTGAAGGACCATGTGGAAGAAAACAAAGTTGTGGGGGAATGTCTTGAGAAGCAAGACGTGCTGGCTGTTAAGAGCACAAATCTTGATGATGACTTGACTGAGGGTAGAAATGAGAAACCTGGAACTCACAAGTCGAGTGACAATAAAATATCAAGCTCACCTGCTTCAAAGTCAGCTGCTCTTAGAAATGGGCATTCAAATCAGACTGTTCCTCAGCCTATTGCTCTGGCAACTGAAAAGTCTGGTACATGTGCACAGACCGCTGAGGCTGAAACTACCACTTCAGCAAATTCCAGCGATGCACAGTCTCCTATTGCTACTAAGAGTTCACAGTCTCTTGATGCTACTAAGAGTCCACAGCATCCTGATGCTACAATGAGTCCACAGTCTTCTAATGCTACTAAGAGTTCACAGGTAAACATTTTCAACAAATGCTTTTTTGGTTCAATTTTTTGTTCGACTCACTTTGGCAGTTTCCGATTCAACTCTTGGTGGTTGCTCTGATTTCCAAATTTTTCCCATTTCATTTCAGTCAAATTCACCTCAGTCATCACAAAAGGGCTTGCAACTTGATGCTAAGAAGCATGCTGATGAAGAAGATAATTGGTCTGTTACTTCATCGTATCCTTTGTTGGCCTTTGAAATTTGACTTTCTTTGATTATATCATCTATTAGAATTGTTTTATCTCCGGTTTGGATTATCCTTATCCAAGAATAGAACTGCTGCATTTGTGAGGACACCTAAATACAAGGTTACAGTTGGACAAGCTCCCTCATTTAGAATCTATGAACGTATTGAGAAAAGGAAGGAGGTATTATCTTAATTAAACAAGTGATTGCTGTGTATCTTGTGAACCAATAATTTTGCATCTAACTTATTACTATTATGATTACCTTCATCTAGTTCTACATGAAGTTAGAGGAGAAACACCAAGCTTTGGAGGCAGAGAGAATGCAGTATGAAGCGAGGATCAAGGTACATCACTTCATGTAGTATCATTTAATTTTTTGTGCATTGTGTCGATTGTGTGTGGGTGTCTCTGTTTTCTTTTGGGTGTTTCTTGCTGCATATATGATGAGAACTGTTTGAAAAAGCGTATTTTACATTTTTTTTTGGACACTTTCAGGAAGAGCAAGAAGCGGCCCTCAAGCAGCTGAGGAAGTCCTTGGTGATCAAAGCAAAACCAGTTCCTAGTTTCTATTATGACCCACCTCCTCCCAAGCCTGAACGCAAGAAGGTAGGTATCCAAGTCTTGTTGATTTTGTTCAACTCTTTTCAAGTTCTAAAATGTATTGAAAAGAGCGAAAGAAACTTCTGATACACAAGTTGACTGGGACTTGGAATTAAATTTTTGACAATGCAATTAATCTGTATTCAAGACTAGGAGTTACCTTTATCTTTGGAGATAATCCTAGTCTGAGTAATGTATAGCATTGTGTTTTACACCCACTTGGATTCGGAGTTCAATTTGCAATTTAGCACCTGTAGCAATTCCTTGTTAATTCCTTTGTGTATGAAAGAGAGAGAGAGTATATAACTCTGCTTTTGTTTTGAGATTAAAACTTCTTATGTTTGTATCTGATGCCAGCTTCCACTTACTCGGCCCAAGTCACCAAAACTAAACAGTCTAAGCCGGAGAAAGAGCTGCGGTGATGCCAATGTAGTGCACTCGTCTCCAGAGGAAAAGGGAAGAATTTGTCCTCGGGCTGAGCGTCACAGCCTTGGTAGTCTGAAAGAAGAATGCCCTGCATCCACGACTCCCAATAGTAATAGACGCTGCAGCACCACTACTGGCAATAGCAGCAAAGTCAAATACCAATCGAAACAAGAAAAGGAAGCAACAGAAACAGCCCCTACGAACGTTGAGCCAAGAAATATAAACCTCAGTTTAAATCATGAACTTGAAAGCTTTTTCTAATTTCTAGTGGGAAAAAGGGTTTTGAATTTAGTGGTTACATTTGGATGTACTGAAAGGAAATGCCCTGTTTTCTTTCTTCCACAATGACTTATTTACGTGGTTTGTGTTGTTGTGAATTGTATATGTTTTGTAAGGTTAAACCGGAACTCGTACATATCATGTTATATATAAAAAAGAGTTAACCATTCTGGTATGTTCAAAAAATTTGTTTTTCATAGTTTGTGTGAAATAATAATGTCAAGAAAATGCGTTCTCAAACATGTTTCACATAGTTTTTCATTTTTAGTGATTTCAATCGAAACAATCAAACAGTGTTCTTAAGATATTACTAACCAATATGCCAATATGCCAATATGCTTAATTAGACGATCTTATATATTTAATATATTTAGTTTTTTTCATCACGGGATAAAAAAGAGAAATAGATGCAAAACATATAGCATCGTCTTATGAAGGTTTTTTTGGTAGTTAGTTGGTGTTACTATTTATGGTTAGGAGCATGGCGATAGGGAAAGGTTATCTATTCGAGTCTTGCCAATTTTTTTATAAGATTACATACCAATTAGTTAAAAGAGTTTTGGAAATGGCTTAAGCCTACACTGGGCCAAGTGAGCTTTACTCTACAATCTCAGTCTGCACCCTACCCATCTCTGTTGTATAACCTCTCTCCCTCCAAAAACTGCCCCCAACCAGGTAACCATGCTCTGCTACTTTCACTCTTCTCTCATCCTCCAACCCCTCAAAACCCATAAACCCTTAACTATAACCTTCTCTTCCCAACCCAAACCTACCCCCAGAAAAAGTAGCCAAAGACCCACCTCCAGGAACCGAAAAAAATCATATGGTACCTCAAGAAGGTCAGTCATAAAGAAAACATTCAACCAAGAGCAGGTCACCTTCACCACTCCAATACCTGACGACCCCATTGTTGGTATAATTGGTGGAGGCATGGCTGGTCTCGCTTGTGCTCTCTATCTGCAGAAACGCGGCGTCCGCTCCACCGTTTTTGACACGGTTGGCCTCTTATTTCCTTCAAGTTTTAAGCTTTCTGTGATTAGCAGCGTTTTATTTATTTTGGGTTTGCTGAAATTTTAGCATTTTAGTTTCTGTTTAGTGGGGTTTTCTGAATTTTATCATTTTGGCGTGTGTGTGAATATTGAGAACGTCAGTTTCTTGCATTATAGAGAAGAATTCTAATATAATCCAGATTAGCTTTATTATTTTACTCTCATTTTCTTTGGTGAGAAGCTTACTCCTTTTACTATGCTAGTTATTTTTCTTCTAAAACAAGAGGGTCTTTATATAATGATTCTCTCAATTTCCGAGAACCCAATTGAGTGCTCCAAAATCAGTGAATAAATATTTAGTTATGATTACCACGTTATAATTTTGAAAGTTGGATATGTGGTTCCACACTTTCTAGTGCCACTAACAATGATTTGCTATCACAGGGGGTTCATGGTTTGGGAGGGCGAATGGGAACCAGGATAGTAGATCCTCAGCCTCTGATATTTGATCATGCAGCTCAGTTCTTTACTGTCAGTGATCCTCGGTTTGCTGAGATGGTTCAAGGTTGGTTGGAGAGAGGTCTGGTTCGAGAATGGCAGGGCACAATAGGAGAGCTTGAAGTGGGTGGTCATTTTGTTCCACTTCCATCTTCTCCTCCAAGATATACAGGTGTTAATGGAATGCGCCCCATTGCCGACTCATTACTGTCTCAGGTAATTTAACCACCCTTCTAGTTTTCTTGTTTTCTTTTTGTATTTTTTGTGGGTATATTAATCATCGTGTTTAGGCATAGAGATGGAAAGATGATGGTTGAAACTCAAAGCTTCATATCTGTAAACATAAAATTTACTTGCTTCAATGGCATGGCTAGACTTGTTAAGATATAATAATTTCATTTAGTTGCTTCAATGGCATAGTTGTACTTATTTAGATATGATGACTTTACTGGTTAACAGCCATTACATTAGAGAAACATAGCAGGACTACCTTCAGGAGGTAATACAATAGTCTCAAGTTAGTTATGGTTATAGGCTGAAACTTTATACTATCGTCAGCCATAAGACTTCTGTTAGCATTCTAACCATCCTGCTTTTAGTTCCTCAATTCCTCTTAATGTTCATCATAGCTAATTAAAATGTTGACACTTGGTGCAGACTGACATGATTAATGTGGAGAGACCTTCCTGGATAAGTAAACTTGAGCCAT
The DNA here is from genome assembly GCA_003254885.1 of Purshia tridentata. Lineage (NCBI taxonomy): Eukaryota > Viridiplantae > Streptophyta > Magnoliopsida > Rosales > Rosaceae > Purshia > Purshia tridentata. The sequence continues at coordinate 138,541 of QANT01006358.1, forward strand.
TTAATGGGATGTGGCACCTGAGTAAGAATGGAAAACCTTGTGGGCAGTTTGATTCAATTGTTATTGCACATAATGGTAACATAGTGCCTTCATGAGTTACTTTTATGTTTAGTTTTCTATTGCTACTGTATCTTCACATCATACGGAGACCTTAAGTATGGTGGCTTTCCTTCATATTCCCAACATCCTTGTATATATTCTTGTGCATGCATATTTACCCTTTTATTTTGCTTGAATTTTTTGTTCTCTGCCTTACCAACAGGTAAATGTGCAAACCGCTTGCTTGCAACATCAGGCTTACCCCTAATTGCCGGGCAAATGAAGGTATATCTAAAATCTTTATGTTCATTTGACATGGTGACACTACATATTCAAATTCAATCACTTTTTGTCATGATTGACGTACTTCTGTAACTTCTATTATGCGGGCAGAGGCTGGAATTGAGTTCTATATGGGCCCTTCTTGCAGCATTTGAGGATCCTCTTCAAATTCCTGGCAATGGCACATTTCCTTTTGAAGGAGCTTTTGTAAAAGGGGTTGATTCCATCTCATGGATGGCAAATAATACCAAAAAACTCCTGGGTTCCCATACTGATGGCCCTCACTGTTGGACCTTTCTCAGTACTGCAGCTTACGCCAAGAGGAACAAGGTTCCGCAGGTTTGTTTCAACCCAAATAAAAGCACCTGTTCACTCGAGTGTGCATGTCTTGGACCATAACTTGAAATGAAATGAATGTCAGTTATATGGATTTCCAATTTAGACCACAGAATTGCAACGGATCATACTTTGTTAGCAGACTGGTAGAACTAATGATATCAAACTTATTTAAGCAACATTATTTATTTTTGTTTTGATGGCAAGTATCTTGATATTTTGTACTTATAAGTCCAATTATTTTGTTGGTAGTAATTCCTGTAGAATAAGTCCATGAAGCATCATTAACTTAATAAACAAGGATTTGAAGAATATGAAAAGAATGAGGATATATATATTTTTTCTTTTGTGTTTATGTAAATGTGTCTAAATAACTTCTTCTTTTTTTGCCTGTATCCATTATGTTTAGGTCTTTTTCTGGTTATAGTTTTATAGAAATAATGTTGCACCAATTGTTGATTAACAGGAGAATATACCAAATGCCACAGCAGAGAAGGTGAAGGCAGTCATGCTTGCAGGTGTTGAAGATGCCCTGGGATTACATACAGGGTCACTTCAGAGACCCTTTTATTCTCGAATTCAGCTATGGTGAGATATTTTAACTTGATACGCAGTTATCATGTTCGATTGGGTCTTAGTAACTTAATTGGAACTTTGAAGTCAGGGTGTAGAAAATTATGTTAACTGAGGAATTATAGAACATGTTAGGTAGGTAGCCATGATTTGATTCACAGGATTGATACGCGGTGTTTCATAACCAGAAATATGCAATTAAAAATCATGGTTTGGAACAGTTTATGTATACATACTTATAGGAAGTGCTTGTATAATTCAGAATGTTGTGGGATATGCAGGGGTGCTGCTCTTCCAACTAATACACCTGGTATCCCCTGCATCTTTGATCCTCATGGAAGGGCTGGTATATGTGGTGATTGGTTACTGGGTTCAAACGTAGAGTCGGCAGCTTTAAGTGGAATGGCTCTTGCCAATCATGTAAGTGCCTGTTCGGTTTTATTTTACTTATTTAATTGTGAATGAGAATCTCATTACAAGCAAGCTTGCAAGTAACATGTACATCAGAAATACAGAAAAACAGTCTTCTGGTAATATCTTATATTGACATTGCATACCAAATTCACTACATGGCTTCTTGAGCTGGATTGGTTTTCTGAATAACACAGATTGCAGACTATTTCCAAAGTAGTGGAGCCCGTCCAGAAGAGTTTGCAGTTGGTTTACAGAATGAGTTTCAACCACTTAAAGGCCACGATATTGGACAATTCTCAGGCTTGGAGTCTGAAACACAGACAAATGCAGCGCAAGCGCATCAACTTGTTACCACTTAAAAACACATCAGCCCATGTAGGTGGTAGTTAGCCCATTTAGTAATGGGCCTGGTGGCAGATTCGAAGCCCAAATGAGACTATTTGCCATTTTCATGTTCATGTTCTTCCTCACAGTTTGGGCAGCTGAACGTGATCTCATACAATGTCAATGTGATTAACCATCTCTTTGCCAGACTTCGATGTTGTAACTTGTAAAATAATTCGTATAATATGTGAAGAAGCATTACTCATCATTCATCCACAATTAGCGTCTTATCTAAATTCATATTACAAAGTCACCAAACAACAACCAAGAAAAGTTGTTAAAAAACAAACAGAAAAAACTACAAATTCTGTGTCAGACACTATGCTTCTTGTCCATTCCCAGACTACCCTCACAACCCAAACAAATTTACACAAACTGCCCTTTCTAAACGACTTTCTTTCAGACACTCACTTCTTGGCCCTCTTCGGCTGAACCTTCTTCTTCGTCGGTGATTTCACGCTCTTCGGCTTCTTCACAGCTCTCGCCAGCGTCGGCTTCTTAGCCTTCGTCGCCTCAACCTTCTTTCCCGGCGAAGTCCTCGTCGATGTTCTCGACGCCTTAGCAGCAGGCTTAGCCGCCGCTGGCTTCGCCTTTGCCTTCGGCTTCACCACCGCCTTTGGCTTAGCAGCCGGCTTCTTAGCCTTGGGCTTGGGCTTGTCAACCGCCTTAGCTGACTTTTTGGGCTTGGAATCGGCCGGTTTCTCCTTGATCGGAGCGGAGCGAGAAGGAGCGAGCTTGAAGGAGTTCTTGACCTTGACGAGCTTTCCAGCAGCGACGAGCTTCTTGAGGTGGAAGAGAAGAAGCTTCCTGAAATTCTGAGGCAACTGCTTGTGCTTCTCCTCCACGAACTTGGTGATCGCGTACTGGCTCGACCCCGTCCTCTCCTTCAGCGCCACAATTGCCTCCGTAATCATCTAATTACCAACAAAACCAAGCCAAGATTAGCGTCTCCAAACACAGAACAGAGGGCAAGAGGGCAAAATGGTAAAAACAACAACAAAAACGAAAACGGATACGCTATTCACTACCATACCTCGAGAAAAGGAGGGTGAGCAGGCGGCGATCTCGGCTTCTTGGCCTTGGCGGCGGCTTTGGCATCGACGGCTGGAACCACGTCACTCTTAGCCATGGCGTAACTCAGCGACTTGAATCGGACCCTATATCTCGGAAGCGAAATGGCTCTCGTTATTTTTTCTTTATCGGTGGAGCAGATAAAATAGGATTATGGGGGAATAGACAGTTGGGAAGGTGGCTAATATAGTGAGAAGGTGAATGTAATGCTGAGAGCTGATTGGTCGAAAGCAGTGAGACGCGGATCACCATCTCGGTAAATATTTAAATACGGGCCTTTGGATACGAGGCTTATCTGCGGTTGACAATGATAGTTTGGACGAGGCTGGGATTAGGTTTTTGACCGCTTGAGGCTGCTGCACTTTTGGGGGTTGCCAACTTTGTAAATGAGTTTTGGGTGTGTTTCTCACTCGATTTGTGATGGGTGTAGCTTAGGCTGTAGTTGATGGATTTTAGTGAGGTTTCGAGGGTTGTGTAGGGTAGAACCTCATCTTTCTAAGGAGTATTTGTTTGAGGAATTTGGTGTTGGGCATTGGGAGAAATTTGCACTTGAAGCTAGATTGGTCAAAACCAGGGTTTGTTTGGAGTTTGCTCGAGTTTTAATGGATTTTAAGAAAATCTTTTGAAGGGATTTGCTATTTTTTGGTGTTAAATCATTGTAGCTTTGTAAAGGAGTGAATTGGTTCAAGAATCATGAAATGTTGACGATAAATATTAGAAAGTCAATAAAGTTGAACATATTTAAATAGTGCGATGATTTGAATAGCATATAAAATTTATAACATGACACGATTGAATTGGTAAAACAAATCTAGACATGTTTGCACTTGTTCAAGTAGCTCTTCCGCGTGAGTTAAAGAAAAGTACATGTTTTATCTATAAAATTGAATATTTTTATATATAATGTGCTAGCTAGACAAATGTGCATGACTTGGCAGGTAATTTGGATGTTGAACTTGAATTTGTATTTGTAATTATCATACTACAAAATAAATTATCACATGCGATACAATTTATATATATTAGATAGGATAGGAAGGAAAGTTCTCTTTAATATAAAATCTACATATATAGGTGAAGGATTGTATGACTTATCTCCAATAGAGGATTAAATTAAAGTGAAGATAGTGGAGATTTGTTACTCTAGTACTTTGGATTTGTTATAATCGTTGCTTTTTATTATATACGATATTCATATATGATTGAATCCTTTCATTAATTTCTCAAATCCTTTCACAGTATCAAAGGTTCTTATCACTTTTTGGGTGTCTCTATTCCTTTCAATTGTGGTTTGATCCATAATTATATGCAATTGCAAGTATATCTGATGTGAATGTAAAAAGGTTAATTGACTTTAGGTACCAAATTTCAATAATTTTTTAGTTTAGATTTAATAGCATTTTAAATTAGGTACTAATTGAAAAGTTAAACATAATAATATAGTAAAGGGTACTATAATTCACAAATATTACATCACATGCCACTACAATATATATATATATATATTACATCTATATTATTACATTAATTTATACTATATTGTATTAAAACTAAAAAAAATCAATCCAATCACATCTTAATTATGACTGTCTCACAATTTAGTTGTGATTATCTTGGTAAGTTGAAAGAGACAACTCTCACCACTATACTATGTAAACTACTTATACAATGAACAATATATAATCCATAAGCATACATGCATAAAAATACATAACATTTGTGTAACCAAATAGGACTTACCATTGGTTGAAGAAGACACGGTGAAATTCAGGCTAGTCTTCCATTCTCTCTACAACTTTAAACAATTGATCTATGGGGCTCAATATTCTGCTGTGTATATGAGAGCAGGGACTAGCTCTTATTTATAGAGAGTGTCTTAACAAGTCTAGGTATCTTGTGTCAAGCCTTAATTGCTCCTCTAAGGTTAAGAGTCCTAATTCATATCTAGGTAAAGTCCTTCAACTTCTATAAGTCCTTCACCCTTGAGAACTTGTTAACATAGCTGTTATAGGAAAGGTGAATTCGGTTAAACATCTAATGAGCCCAATTCCTTTTGTTCTTAAGACATGATGAGTTGTCATGGTATCGTTAATGAACTAGGTTTGTTCATATAAATTCTTACATACTAAGTATTACTTTGAATAAAAGTATTATTTTGACCTCTATTTATACTATATTGTAGTACAATTTTTCTTTAAAAAATTTTTAATTCATTCACAATCTAACTGTGACTGTATCACAATTTAGCTGTGACTATCATTCAGTCATAACTAAATTTGAAGTTGAGTGTCGTACAGTCACAACTAAAATTGAAGTTGAGACTATATTAACTAATTTTCAAGACAATATAAACGTATTAAGGGCAATTTTGTTAAAACTTTATAAATTTTATTTAAGATTCATCATATGTGGACAAAAGGACAGTAGAAGGGCAAATTTATCAAACAGAAAAGCCCAAAACAAATGGGCTGTAAATTTATGACATATTCTAAAAATCAAGTTCATTAGTTAGTAGTCAAATCTAAAATTATGAGCAAAACTGATATTCTAAAAAATATTGAAACTAGGTATTTAATCATAAATTTCTAAATGTAAAACCGATGGTATGCAATTATGCATACATTATTAAGCTTCACTATACAATGTGGTAACATTTTTATTTATTTATTTTTGTTATGGAGACTCGAATTTTGTTTTATAAAAACAAATATAACTATGAATAAAAATAAGCTTATATTCACACTTTATTTCGATTCATGAAAATTAGTAAACGTTTTGAATTTGTATTATAATCAGTTTCATTCTCATTATATTTAAACCCTCAAATTTTGTTCTTAATTAAAGTATAATCTTATTGTAATTATAAACATTTAGTAAATAGTAATAATAATATAACCATACCAAATTAGATCCAAATAAACCATTGGCCCAACTGGGCAAGCCCATTAACCAACTCACCATGACAACTCTAGGCTTGGGCCAAAAGAGGGCCGAAAAAATTTGAATAGTTGGGCTGGACCCAGCTGCCACCAACAAATAACCCATTATCTCAATGATGTATATAAGCTAACCATAAAAACCCTAATTTCCATACCTCCACTGCCCACTTCACCAGTCAGTAGCCGATTCTCTCTCTGCGAGTTAGGGTTATTCTTTGTCTTCAGCAAAAATGGTGAGCTCAAGCCTTTTCTCTGATGAAAGTTTTTAATGAAGTTTTCTGATTTTCAATTTTCTATCCTCTATGTATGTTTTTGTCGGTAAACAAACTGAATGCTTCTTGTGTTGGTTTGTGGGTTAGGCGGATGTGGAAGCTGATGTTGCGGTGGCAGGAGTGCCGAAGAAGAGGACGTTCAAGAAGTTCAGCTTCAGAGGCGTTGATTTGGATGCTCTTCTTGACATGTCTACTGATGAGCTCGTTAAGCTCTTCCCTGCCAGGGCTCGTAGAAGGTACACACAGATGTGCATCCAAGTCTTTTAATTCTTTATGTATTGGGTATTGAGTATGATTAACGGAATTCTTTTTACGTTCGTGTATAAAATATGTATGTGTGTAATTGATATGTGCATATGTATCGGTAACGGTATAAACATGTGTGTGTATGTCTTTATGTATGAGTATATGCAGTGGATGCTGGTTATGGCTAATGCAGTTTTATTTTGTGGGTGATGGAATGGGTTCAGGTTTCAGAGGGGTTTGAAAAGGAAGCCAATGGCATTGATCAAGAAGCTGCGCAAAGCTGTAAGTACTCTTACCTTGTGTATGCGTGCTTATGTTGTATCTTGTTTTTGACTGAATTTCTGAGACATTGTTTGAGTTTTTTAAGTGTTTGGTATTTTGAATTTGTAATTAATTAGATGTGTGTATTCTCAGCTCATCAATTATTATACTTGCAACCAGGATTGCTGTGCTTCTGATGATTAAAAAAGTTCATATACGTTTATTGTAGAAATGAGCAAAATTCAAGGTCATTTTTGTTGGTTTTGGTGGATGTTTGGATAAATGAAAATATTCTTTTGTAGCTTGAGTGTTGAGGCAGATGTATTTTTTTTGTATCAGTACAAAATGTCTACATGTTCTACAGAAAGTTTCCCAATTCTTCATTTTTACATGTTTTCCCGTTAATATATGCAATAGAATCCTTATTTTTAAGTAATCCATGTTATAGCGAATATTGCTAAAAAATTTCAGTTTCTGTATTGATTTACTTTTTTTTGTTGCATTTCCATCCTACTTTTTTCCTTGCTGCACATGAATATCTCATGCTTAGTAAATGGGGGGAGGGTGGAGGAGCTTTATGTTTATTTTAAAAAGGTTTAATTGATTTGACTTTCTTTACTTGCCGGTTTTACTCTGGAGTTTTGTTGCATTTGTTGGTTCCAAGAAAGTGGATATTATTTGGTAAAAGAGTGAAGAGTCCTCCAGTGTATAGGCTGACTAAAGTCATCATTCTTAAGACTATTATTGATCCATTCCACCCCGAACTCTTGTTTTCTCGTCTGGGCCTTTGGGGCTTCTTGGGTGATGTCTGTGATGGTAGTGGTGAATTAGCATGAAATTGGTTGTGCTTCCTTCTAGGATGACATCTGTTTTTGCAGTGCTTGACCAGTTGACATTTTTGTAGTGATTTTACTTGTAGTTTTAAATTCTTTAACTTTTAGTTTTACCTCTTTGCCAATGTATTGACTTATTATTTAACTTTTTTCCTCATTGAGTAGTTGCATGTGAATAATGTTCTGCTTTTAGAAGCATGCATGCAAGTTTGTCTTAGTGTCTGCATATATTTGTGAGTGTAAGTTTGTATTTATTTTGGTTTTCCTGGTGATTTGGAATAGAAAAGGGAGGCTCCACCTGGTGAGAAGCCGGAGCCAGTCAGAACTCACCTTCGGAACATGATCATTGTACCTGAAATGATAGGGAGCATTATTGGGGTTTACAATGGTAAGACCTTCAATCAGGTTGAGATCAAGCCTGAAATGATTAGCCATTATCTTGCTGAGTTCTCCATAAGTTACAAGCCTGTCAAGCATGGAAGGCCTGGTATTGGTGCTACTCACTCATCCAGGTTCATTCCTTTGAAGTGAAGTTTCTACTTCCCCGTTGATCACCTGTTCCTTCCTTTATCAGACGTTGAAAGGGCTTTTATTGAGTATGGATTTGGATTTTCCTTCATAGATATTTGTTGCTTGTTTTATTTTGTAAACAATGACAAAGTCAACCGGCTTGTAGGATTTTATTGAAAGTTTCCTAATCTTCAAGTTTATTATTAGTATTTGCATTTGTGCCATTATTTGATTGCTAAATTGAGGTAGCACAGATATAATTATGACTAAAACTTGGTTAAAGTGACCAGTGCAATTGACATGTCCTTATAAGCTCTACCAAACTCTAAATGTATTCATGACAAAAAAAAATCTTAAATGTATCAAAAGATACACAGCCATGCGGAGGCTTTTTGGGTTTGATGGTGATGGCATTTTGGTTCATTTTATAAGTCGAGTGGTGCAAATTTACATCTTAATATAAAAGATTACTTCACCAGAAACCATTCCACAAAATGTAGATTCCAATTCCACAAATTATACACTGGTGCGTTTTACATGTAAACACCAATCGGGTTATACTGAGCAATTGGAAGTCGAATGTTTATAGTCATTACAAGATAGCAAAGACACTCAGACTAATGCACAGATTGTGAATGGCTATGCTCACCTTCGTAGGTGACTATGAGCATAGCAGGGTCTTCAAGGCATCGCTCAACATGTTTCCTTGCTGGGCAGCCTCTCGTGCTGCTGCATTTATAGTAACCCCTACATTAAAACCTCTAAACAATCAGATTGATGACTTCAATGATCAAAAGTTAGGGTAATCTAGGCATCAAATTAAGATTTTTGGAAAAAACAAAAACTTCAAAGAGCTAGAGTTGCAAGGACAATTAGTGTTATCAACCCGCGCATCTATAGTAGCATGTTTTGAATGTAGAATATAAAAGTAGTACCTAGGATATGGGGAGCCTTTAATTGGTTTCTGCCCATATTTCCTCCACGAATACTCATCAGCAGGAATGTCCGCAATCTTGTCACTGATGGCAGGAACCTTAAAAGATCTTTTCACCCTCAGTTTCCTATTGACAAAAACAAGAGTAATTTCTTTAAACAAACAAAGAGCACCCACTTGAAAGCATAAATTCAGAATAAAAGCTGACCTCTTCTTTGAATGATGACATTTGCCACTACTTCCACATTTTACACTCCCATTTTCCTCCATACCAGTGCAGCTCCTTCTTTGTTGTGAGATCCGATCAGATGACTGAGGCAAACTACCAATTAATTGGAAGGAATTGCTGTGAAGGTCAGCCACACCACCATCCATGCTCAAACATGATATGAATGATCTGGGGGATGACATGGAGGGTGTGCAGCTAGGCCTGTCAAATGCAAGGTTTATGCAACTGTTTCTCCTGGAGTACATTATATCAGTCTGATATTTTAACTGTTGGTGCTGAAATTGTTGCAATCTTTGCATCTCTTGCTGATGATCATGCTGCTGTTCAAGAAACTGATACTGTTGTAATGGTTTTGTTTTGGCAATTTGGAGAGGAAAATTGATATTTCTATCCAGTACTGGGTTTCCAAGAAACACCTTCTGGTTCTGGCTGTGTGTATGCTGCAGATAACTTCCACACCTTGAATCCTTTTCTGTGGGTGTGTTTTCAGGAAACTTATCTGGGAGTAGTTGGAGGGGTTTTGTTGAAATATCTGATCTGTAATTTGGGCCATCTAGGAAGATGCTTTGAGGCAAAGGTGACTTAAACCTCTTCAACTTTCTCACTCTTCCATGACCTAAGCCACTACTCAGAAGAGACACAACTCTTTTGAACTTGAACACAGCTTCCTTAGTCTGTACCAATAAACTTTTACAGTGAACCTGATCTTTAGGTTGACACAAGAGACTGAGAACTCCATGGCAGCTCTCAACAGCTGCTTTGTTAGCTACTTCAACCTCCTCCATGTTCACCCAAGCCCGAAAAAAATAGGTCCCTAAATCCTCAAAACCCTGTCAGCCCAGATGAGAATATCCATTTGGATGGTTAGAAACTAAGAAACCAAAACAGAAGAGAAAACCGTGTACACTTGGGGCAGTGAAACCCAACGCTATCTAAAGGTGTGAAGGTGAAGACTTTGCTAGTGTGCTTTGCCTTTGGGAATAAGTAGAAAATATGTTAAAACAAAACCAAGTGTTCCTAATCCTTCCCAGTCCCCATTGGCCCAAAAATGAAATCTTCTTCCTTTAACCACACATTTATATATAAATATATATATTTCAATGAAAGAATGTGATATATTATCAAGGAATTGCTGTTTCTAACAATAAAAAACCTGCAAGAAAGAGATGGTGCTCTGTTCTGAGAAAAGTGTAAAACAGAGGACTTGAGGCACGTCTGACGTCTGAGAAAGAAAAAAAGTAAACCAAGTCTCTGTCAAAGATCCTAAGAGAGGGGACCCACTTCATGACCTCGAATTTCTAATTTGTTGCATTTTTCTTCGCTTGGAAATTTATCAAGTACAGTAGTACCTCTGTATTTTACGAGTGAGTCACAGACGTCCATTCTGGTCTCTCTAGTGTAATCTCCAAGCAGCCGCTGCAGTCTGGAAGAAGGCAGAGATGTGGACACGTGGAGGTAGATCATGCACTCTGGCAAGAATGTGGGATAAAAAATTTGTGGGACCCGCATTGTTGACCTTGCATTCTTTTGGCCTTCCTTTTTCTGCTGCTGCTGAGAGTGGTGGAGGAAGATAAACATGGAAGTGGGATTTGGGATCTGGGAGGCTCCTCAATCCTCAATGAATTTGGGGTTAGGTAAGGATCTTCATCTTGGGTTCACTTTTATTATTCAAATACATAAGATTTTGTGTTTTAAATCCAATGGTTAGAATTGAACTGTTAGGTGTAACAATCCACAGTAACCCTCAATAAGAAAATCATAAAACGATGGGATTAGTAGTTAGTTAATGGGTTTCTTTCATTTGGAATCCTCATACACTAGTTATTAATCAATTGGCAAGTGAATGCATAATCTATGTGTTAGGCAAATGAACACTTGCCTACTAAATTATTGGTGATGAGAAAAGTCTCCCACCTTTTAATCTTTCGGTTTTATTTGATGGATAAAGAGGAAATGATTTCTGAAATGACCTTAATTGGCGAAGAGTTTTGTCATCTTGCACTAATGCCCGAAAAAGATGGATTTTAATAATAAGGTTTTTGAGTTGAAACTTGAAAGAGTGGATAAATAGTTAAAAACACAATTACATGATGGTCCACAATTTAGGCTGGATATATAATAATTGTTATAGGAAGTCTTTCAAAACGAAAAGCAAGTTTAGCATCTTGTATGTATGTCATTTGCTTAGTGGAGTATCATTGAAAGTTGCATATATACATAATATATATATTGTCAAATGAAATGCACACAATTGGGCAAATAAGTAATAATGGAAGTGCCAATTTGACAACAAATCAAGGATTTGAGCCTGATGTACTGATGTTCCAATGGGGTATGTTGTTTGTCACGTCAAGTTGATTCCTTTCTGAGACTTGTACACAACCCTTTCTAGTTTTAGATGCCTTTTGCACGCCACCCATCACATTAAAGATGCTGTAAAAGCTCAAGATTCTGATTTTTGAGTTTGATATATATTTATGTATATTCATGCTGGTATAGCCTTAAACACTGTCAAAGTGAAGCATCTCTGAACTCTCTTCTTTTGTTTTTTTACTGCAGTGCAGTGTGTTATCATCCAACAGAATCAGATTTTATTTTTACAACATGTTATATGTGTGGCATTGTTCCCTGCTATATAATAGTATTGACCTGTATCAATTTTTTCAGTGAATCTTGACAGATAGATGAGTAAAACATACAGAAACTAAACCATATATATGTGATATCAAACTATATTAGAAGAAAGGCTATACATAACTGTATATGTGAATATAAATTTGTTACCATATAGAAGTAGAACAGCAGGCAGAATAAACTTGACTCTGTATGAACTTGTTTAAGTAGAGTACAAATTTTTGCTATAGAATCATATAGACTGTCCAATATATAATAGATACAAGTAATATATAGGGAAAAATTAAGAGGAAACAAGTAACACATACAATGAAAGCATCAACCTCTGAAGTACGTAGTTAATCTAATAAGCTGGTTTTATTTGGTAGATTAATCCCATGGCTTACATTTACTGCAGCAAAATCATTAAGAGCGTTTCCCTCATCGGCCTTTTGGATTGACAATCTGCGAGAAGATTTCGGTGGTGTCATTTTCTGTGGTGCCGCCATTTGCAGCAGTGTCATCAACATCGCCCAAGTCACTTTCACTTCCAAGGCTGAGGTTGCTGTAATGTATTGCCATCATGTTCTGGTTGCTTAGACTGGCATCTTCTGAGTCCCTTCTCTCACGTCTTGAAGAACCGAAGCCTTCTGATTCGTCCTGCAACTGGAGAGCAAACTCAAGATTCCACAAGATATCATTCAATGTGGGGCGGTCAATTCCTGCATCAGACAAGCACTTCTCAGCTGTATCTGCAAACTTCTTGACACTTTCCATGTTGACTTTGCCCTTGAGATGAGGATCAATGATGTCCTCCAGAGTTCCTTTTCTTTGGCAAAGCAGAGCCCAATCTGCTAGACTAACCTGTTCCTTTGACAAGCTAGGATTGAGAGCAGGCCTTGCACACAAAGCCTCAAACAGGACAACCCCAAATGAGTAGACATCAGATTTTTCAGTCAGCTGTTGCCTCTTGAAGTATTCAGGATCCAAGTAGCCAAAGCTACCCTTCACCACTGTACTAACATGGCCAGCCTCCATATTTGGACCAGTCTTGGAGAGCCCGAAATCTGAAACCTTGGCATCCCAACTCTCATCCAAGAGAATGTTTGTTGTCTTGACATCCCTATGAATGATGGTCCACCTAGCCCCTGTATGCAGGTAGTGCAGTCCCTTTGCTGCTCCAATGCAAATCTCCAACCTTCTCTTCCATGACAGCTGACCTAGAGATTTGTTGTTCTTGTATAGATGCTCCCGTAGAGTCCCACGTGACATGAAGTCATAAACCAAGCACATTTCATTGTCTTCCTCACAGAATCCAATTAGAGAGACCAAATGTTTATGTCTCAACTCTGAAAGCATCTCAATTTCAGTCTGGAATTCGTTAACTCCTTGTTCTGATTGTGGGTTAGACCTCTTGATGGCCACTTTGAGTCCTCCATCAATGACTCCCTTGTACACCTTTCCAAACCCTCCAATGCCAATCACATTAGACTCCTCGAAATTCTTAGTAGCCTCTTTCATCTCAACAAAGGAGAAACGCCTGCAACGACCCTGAGCAGCAGACGAGAGGTGGCAACTACCATTACTCTTGCGTGAATTTGTTGATTTGGTGGCACTGGTATGGGAATTGCCATAGAGTGGTAGCCAGCTAGACGTGTGTGTTTCTGTTCCTGCCATTTTCTTCTTTCTTTGGTACGCAGCAATGCACACTACAGCCATTATGCCAAAGGCTGCGGCTCCTCCAGCAGCTCCACCAATCACATGAGCTTTATTGGTTCCACTTTCCTTCTTCTCACTCTCAAAGCTTTTCGCCTCTTGCTCAAACTCAAACTTTTCCATCATAGCCGAAGGCCTAGGATTGGGACCTGCCAAGTTCTTACCCATATCAAGCTTGAATATCTCGACCCCATTGAGGAATGCATCAAAGTACTCAGGACGTATTTCTTGATTTGGACGCAAAGTTAGCCAAAGCTGACCACTACTGGACTCATTGACTAATATCACAAAATCTTTGTATGAAGGCACCCCCTTTCCTCCCGACATTACAATCACATCCATATCAGCCTGGGCAGTTTGGTTGTTGATGGTGGTAGTGAACACTACCTGATTGGCCAGGTTGAAATAAAAGTCACATAAGTGTAACCTCACAAGGTACATGAATTTGGGATCAACCTGGTTGAACACCCATGTGAGATTGGTTTGCACGTTGATTGCCTTGTCATTCGCCATTGATCTCGAGGTTCTGTAAATATCAACAGGAGCAATATACTCTGGCACATCTCTGTACTCAATTTTAACATCTTTGGGAGCCTCATTGTTGAGCCCAATGTTACCGCCAAATAGATAACCATAGTCATGATACCATGTCCTTGATAGGCCACCAGAGTCTTTGGTTGGTGGAATAAACTGCCCACCAACATTCACTCTATACATGGTCTGCAAATTTGAATCCTTTGTATCAAAAACAAGGTCTGTTGCCCCAACCACTGAGGCCTCGTTGAACATTTCAGCCGGCGATGGAATCAGTTCAATCCCATTTACAAAGGCAAAACCCTTGGAAGGCGCAAAGGTGACCTCTAGAGAAACCGAAGTTTGGGGCGCCAGGGAGTACTCTTTAATGATATAACCTTGTGTAAGGGCCTTACATGTGATTGCAGCACTGAAATTTTGCAAGAGAGTGATTCCATTCGCCACAACTGCAAAATAGGAATCTTCGACATTGTTGCTGCCATACACTGCCGGATAGAAATGGAGTCTAAGCATGTACCGACTCTTTGAATCCACAGGAAACTTGTATGTTGCATTGGAGGTAAAAATTCTGGCCTTCATGTATGGAACCGCAGAGAGAAGCGAAGGGTCCTGGTATCCGGCTTCAGCCGTACTTGAATTCCCCGAAATGAACTTAGAGTCGGGTTTCCATGTCCTTCCATCTGCATCTTTGGCTTCATTATCTTGGCCACAGGCAAGGATCAACGAATCCGAGCCTGGGTTTGCAGCATGGAGGCCATTCAACAACATCACACACGCAAAAGCAAGAAAGAAAAAGATGTGGGTTTTGATGTACATGGCTAACTAATGAAAGGAAACACAGAGAGAGAGAGAGAGAGAGACAATGCTCTCTCTATGGCGTACAGGAAAACAGAGGAGGCTGATCAATGAGGGAGAACAATAAGTTTTCCTGTACGCCTGAAGAAAAAGAATGAAGAAGAAGAAGAAGAAGAAGAAGGGTTTTGTTGTTTTTGTTTTTGTTTTTCTTCTTGGGTTTCTTTTTGTTCCTACGGGGCGCTTAACCTAAGTCATACCTAATCAAAATAATAAAAAGCGTTAGCAGGTCTTACCTGGATGTCAAGGACTAGACCAGGCAAGACGAAACAGAGAGAGAGACAGAGATGGTGGGTTTTGTGTTTTCTTTGCTGCTTCGTTTTGATTTCCATTTCTGGGGTCCATTGTTGACAACCGTTAAGGTTGTTGGAAACCAATGATGGAGAGCAACAATCGTAGATTGTAACATGTTTGGTTGGTTGTAACACGGTTTCATCAATGTCTATTAGCAGTAAAATAATAGACTAAATATAGCATTTTTTTTGCCAAGTAATTTGCAGGTAATTGTTGTAAGTTTTGTTGAATCAATCAGCCACTGAAATCGGATGGACCATTAATATATTCCTTGGACTTAAATGACTTGGGTTTGTTAATTTCTATATGCATGTCAAATAGCCTAGACTTATTAGGGCTTGAGAAACAACCAACAAACAGAGTAGACTGGTTTCAAAAAGTTCCTACTAAAAGTTGTTAATTAATATCTTTAATGACATTATAGTTTTTATAGTAATGTTAATTTGCAGGATTAGAGACAAATGTGCTTAAATGTGCTTATCAAGTTATCACGTACTACACCATACATGCTCATGAGTTCAATGCATATCGATAAATCGCAATAATTAAATTAAAATTTTAAACTAAAAGAAGCAATTAATGAACCCCACAAAGTCCAGAATGAGCTTAAAGAGGAACAAACATGAGGTAAAATTTAAAAGAGCTTCTGATCAGTTAAAGTTCAGAGATTTCTACTCAAGTCAATGATTCACCACCAAATTGATTAATTAATTGACTACCGCATGCATCATACACAATGGCAGGGCATGTATAGATTAGGTCATGACGATTTTCTTCAAGGGTATCAATATATGTATCATCCTAAAGACACCTAACCAATTAAACCCCAAAGTTTTGAATTCTACTTAATATAACAAGTCACATTTAGGACTACTTAAAATCTTTTGTTTTTTTTCTGTTTTTCTAGAAACTAATATAGGCTTTAATTTTGATGGAGAAATTTGATCTATCATATATTAATTTCATCCCCATGACATGTATTAATGAATAAAAAGGACTTCCCAAAGGCAATTAATTAAGGTGGTGACTACTAATTAGTAATTACGTACCCTCCAAAATTAAGCATGGGTTTGGTGCAGACAGTTAGAAATGGATGGTGGGAATGGCAATGGATAGGCGTGACCACCGCACGTCCACCCGGCCTTACCGTTCTCCATTAAAGCCCATCACACAACCCCTGGCTTGAGCTGGTCGGGCTGGTGACGTCAGGCACGTACCGGAAACTCTATTCCTCAGACTCTATCTCCTACTAATTGGGACCCACCCCCCAACCCATTCCGCATCCCTCCGCCACTTGGTCGCTGGCTGGCGCGGCAGCAGCCCCACCCGCACTGCCGCTGCCACCGCATATATATTTAAGGTAGCTCAAATACCTGCACGTACAATTTAATTAATTAATTAATAATTAAGATAACAACAATCATGACAACCAAGGACGACCAAATACTAATGTCACTATCACCGTCACCGCCGTCCCTATCCCATTCGGGCTCCGAGGAGGAACTCCAAAACATGCCGTTGGCGCCGCCCAAGAGGCCTTTGAACAGCAAGCGCCGCCTCTCCAAGCAGCTCTCCCTCTGCGTCACCCCTCGTGACATCGCGTGGGAGAAGCGGCGCCACCAGATTCTCATGCAGGAAAGGAGGAAGAACGGCATCGCCGACTACTCCGACGACCTCCCCCTCACCGACGAGGACTTGCATGAGCTTAAAGGCTGTATAGAGCTTGGCTTTGGTTTCAATGAGGAGGAGGGTCAAAGGTTGTGTCCTACTTTGCCCGCTCTTGACCTTTACTTTGCCGTCAACCGCCAGCTCTCTCCCAGTCCCGTCTCTACGCCGCAAAGCGGCCGTCATTCTACGTCGTCATCGCTGGGTGGACGCTGCTCGTCGTTTGGAAGCCCCAGAAGCGACACCGATTCATGGAAGATTTGCAGCCCAGGTGTGTTAAATTTTAGATATTATATATATGGCAATGGCATCTAATTAATTGAAATGTATAAATGGGAGGGAGTTTTGTTGCAGGTGATAATCCTCAACAGGTGAAGACCAAGTTGAGGCATTGGGCTCAAGCAGTTGCTTGTTCAGTGATGCAGTCTTCTTGAAGCGTTGGTATGGCTTTGGCTTGTACAGAGAAAAAGCTTGTTGTTGTTGTTGTTGATGATGTTCAGTACGTGGTACGGTACGTGCAGTCTTATTGAATAATTAAGAAATTAAGTGTGTGTGAGATGGCTTTGTACAGAGGAAAAGAGTTGTAATTTCTAGAGAGATGCAGAATTTACAGAAACACAGAAGAGAAGAGAACAGATATCGAAGATGAGATCAGAAGATCGATCGAGGTCGGCTTAAAGCCTTAAGCTAATTACAATTAATGTTTAGGGCTTTGATTCTTCTATTTTCAGCTATTAATTACCAACAAATTAACAATTATGTTGGGGCATGCAATGCATTGCAAATTAACTCAACAAGAAGTCCATCAATCTATAATTAGTTAACTTGTTTAGAGAATTAATACGCTTAATTTTACGTACGTACGTACCCCCTTGCTCTTATATTTCATTTTTCAAAATCATAACTTCTCTCCGGCACACAACATACATGGTTCTGTACGTAACCAGTTCATTTTTGTGTCACCTGCAGTTATGTTGATTTTGATGTTGCTTGTGAAAATGGAAATTCGGGGATATGTACTATGAAAAGCTTTTAATAAATAGAATAATCTTGTTAGATTATTTCTTTTTCACTGTAATTGTGTAATAATTGTATATTTATATTGTAATGAGTCATTTTCTTTATTAATTAGATTGTAATAACCCAATTGGTATTATATATCTTTTCTAAAAGCTCCATTACTCACTTGTTCAAATTCTTCACACAAGTTAAATCATATCTATTAATAAAAAATTACATTTAAATCAACTTATTCATTAATATTATTAAAAATACCTATAATTGTTGAATAGCTCAATTAAAAAGATCGTGAAAATATCTTCCTTAAAAATTGAAAAACATGCATTTTTTTAAAATACCTTCAGCCTAAATCTTATGATTTTCCTTTCTCTTCTTAATTATAAATATTGTTAACCGTCATTTTCATAAAATACCATACCCACTAACTTAGTAATAATTTTCATTCTAAAATATATAAAAAATTCAAAATCCAAAATAAAAAATAAACAAGGGTTTCCTTCTTCCATATAGCACCACTGCCAAATAGGCACTTTTTATTTTTTATTTTTATTTTGGTATTAAGCGCGTCTTTCTATGTAATTTTATGGAAAGATAAAATTTTAATTATTTCTTAGAAGAAAAAGATTTTTTTGGGTAAGTATTTACTTTCTTAAAAAAAAAAAGATAGGATAGTAATTTGGGTGAAAATAATGATACTCCAAGTAAATCTCATTAATCTGACAAAAAAAGGACAAATCTCCGTTTTGTTTTTCTCTCTATTGACCAGGAAAAAAAAAAGTTAGACCCTTTTTCTTTGGTTTTGGAATTGGCGTGGTAGGCAATTAGGATTTAGGCATAAACCATAAACCCCGAGACTTGGGCTGTCTCGCTATCTCTCTGCCGTCTGAAGACACCTTGAACTTCCTAAGAAGTTTCTCTCTGCTCAGAACCGCGAACTAAACTCAGTTCCTAAGAAGTTAAAGCTTTCAGAAACCCAACGAAATCAACTACCTTTCCTTCTGCGTCTGCTTGCCTACATATGGCCACTGACGCTTCTGCTGCCCTTGCAGGTTCTTTCTCTCGCCCTCTATTACAATTCATACACCCTTTATTTAAATCTAGAATGTGTTTATATGGTCTCAGGCAAAAAGTCCATTAATTTCTAACCGAACATGCATAAATATAATTACTTGTCGAATTTATGTCACCTTTATATCTTATAAGAAAGAAAGTAATTCCTTGAATCGTTGCAGTGAGGGAAAAAGTACAACAATTTCTGAATGCTGCTTGTACTGGGAATCTCGATCTCTTAAAGAGTGAGTCAATGCTCTCTTTCCCTTTTCGGTGTGTTATTTTTCAATGATGAATTGGGTTATTGTTGCTTTGAATTGCTGATGATTGTTTTACTGGGATTGAGTTGAATTGGGGTTTTTCTTTTGAGTAGACTTGGCGCGGCAACTTGATGAAGGAAAGGAATTGGCCAAAACTGTGGCTGATATTAAGGATGCCAACAAGCGAGGGGCGCTTCATTTTGCAGCGAGAGAGGGCCAGACTGAGGTGTGCAAGTACTTGCTGGAGGAATTGAAACTCGATGTTGATACCAAAGACGAAGACGGTATGTGCTTTATGTTATTTTTTGGAGCTTTTTTTTCTTTTACTGGTTGATGAA
Source organism: Purshia tridentata (assembly GCA_003254885.1). Taxonomy (NCBI): domain Eukaryota; kingdom Viridiplantae; phylum Streptophyta; class Magnoliopsida; order Rosales; family Rosaceae; genus Purshia; species Purshia tridentata. The sequence continues at coordinate 158,206 of QANT01006358.1, forward strand.
TTTGAAAATTCACTGAAGAGTAAACAACAGTACAACAAAAGTTGGGCTTTAGTCTTTAGCTCCCTAGCAAAACAGAATGCTAAGCAGCTCAAAATAAACAACACAAGCAATTTTGTGACCTTAGAAGTCAAAAATCAACTCTTTTGGATGTAATGGAGATTCCTAATGCTTTTTGAGTGCAAATTATTCATTGTATGACTCAAACCGAAATTTCAAGAGGATCAAATGCTAATGCTATTGAACCACAAGTGTTTAACAACATCTTTTATTGTGAGTAGAAAATCCTATATTTGTGTGATTAATATGCTTGTGGGACGCATAATCTAATTTGGCTAGAGCTTTTCACTTGTTTTTCTATCATAATCATGCAGCTTATCTTTTACTAATTGTTAATGATTTACAGGTGAGACTGCTCTTATTCATGCTGCCCGGCAAGGCCATTCTGATACTGCAAAATACCTTATTGATCATGGTGCCAATCTTTCTATAGCCAGTGATTTAGGGGCCACAGCTCTTCATCATTCTGCTGGATTAGGTATGCTTCTTTTTTTCTTTTAAAATTTTTTGTTGTACAAATTTCTATGTTATTTTCTTTGGGGCGAGGAGAAGGGGTTTACTGTACAGGCATGTGCTCTTATAATTGCATTTCATATATGGCTTAATCAAATTGCAGGAATCATATGATTGCATGGAATTCCTAGATGAAGTCTTTCTCTTAACTTTCACTCTCATTTGAGTCATTTTGATTGTGCTTGTTTACAGGAGACATTGAGTTGCTGAGATATCTACTTTCCAAAGGTGTTGATGTGAATTCACAAAGTGACGCTGGCACTCCTTTAATTTGGGCTGCTGGTCATGGCCAACAAGATGCTGTGAAAGTTCTGTTAGAACACCATGCTAATGTAAGCTGTCATTTATGTTCCTCATTTAAAGTCAACTTCATCTTTTCATTTCAATTAATTTAGAAAATTATGAATTCTTCTTTTTCAATTTAAGAAAAGGGTCTTTAGATAGGTGCTTATTTGCTTGGTGGCGCCTCAGAGAGAGTGCCTATCTTGTGGGTATCTCTTCTTGTCATAGAGCATTCCTCTTGATTTTGAGCAGAGACCTGAGCATCATCTTTTTTCCGGTTGGGGAGTTCCCCATGGAATATTTTCCATGCATTGTCCAAGGCTTTTACCTTTTGGTGGAGGATTGAGTCTTTACCTTCTAGGAAAGTCGAAGAGTCATTTTCTGCACTAGGAAGATAGTCCTTCACATATTTTCTCTAGCTGGTCACCTTGTCTGTTGTTTACTGTCCAGTTGGCTTGCAGACTGGGTATCTTGGCCTTTAAGGCCTTTTTGAGCTTGCAAGGCTAAGCTGAGGATAGCAGAACCTTGTCTATGTTTGCTTGTTCCCTTTTTTAGTCTTTTAGGTCCTCCATAGTTCTGCTTCAATTTTTTGGGTCATATGAACCATAGGGAACTCATCTGCAAAATGTTCTCATTTATGCCTGATATAGTATTATGTTCACTTCTACAACTCTCTTTTGTGGATATTGTCTTCAAATTCCATTTTCATACCCATGTCACTTTAGTTCTTGTAAAGAGTTCCTGGATAATGATATTATAACAAATTGCTTTCTCAATATCACTAAAATGTGAGGGGAGATTGTCGGGAGTTTGTCTTATATTGTTTCATTTGCTTATTGTTGTTTTGCAGCCTAATGCTGAAACTGATGACGGTATTACGCCATTGTTGTCATCTGTTGCGGCTGGTTCACTGCCATGCTTAGAGTCATTGATTCAGGTGTAATATCTTCCCTAATCTTCTGGTAATGTAGCAAAATAAATTTTCCAAGTGACAGTCAGATGATTTGTACAACAATTGAAATGAAAAAGAAAAATCCATATATGGCACGCATTCTGGATACGTCCTGTCCTTTGGTACCTAATGTCAAATGTCTATTGAGAGCATGGTTATTATTCTTCAATATTTGACTAACACCTAAGAGATGTCTGTATTATTTCCAAGCAACATAATGAACTTCTATGCTTTATTGATGTCTGGGCAGATGTGGCTGTGTCATAGCAATCTTTATATCATCATTTGACTTGCAACCCTTGCTTTTGCATTTTTTGTTAGTACAGGCAGGTGCCAAAGTAAATATTAGTGCTGGTGGAGCAACCCCTTTGCACATTGCTGCTGATAGTGGGAGCCCAGAGATTATAAAATGTTTGTTAAAAGCTGGAGCTGATCCCAATATCACTGATGAGGTGAGGCTATGACTAAGCTATGAAAGAGTATTCACTTTCTTGCAATTTTCTTATGTTTATCTTTGCATTGACGTTTAGAATTGGAGGAAACTTGGTTTGGTAGTAAATTGTCTTATTTAGATGACGCTTTTGGCAATTGGCATTATGAGAGCAATAGATTCTAGGGGCCTATGATAGGCTTGTAAGGTTGAAAAATGAATTCAAGTTGATGTTATCTAGCGTAGTCCACGACACCTAACATACGAATCATATTTTCTGATTATTAATAAAAGGCTTAACTTTTTGCTAATTCAAAATTACTCCATTTTGTGGAAGTCTAGCTCTACTTGAAGTGCTACATATGGATGCTTAATGGCAAGTAGAAGTTATTCAAATGCATCCATTTAAATCAATGGTGACTAGGAAAACCAAATAAGTTAATGGTGATTGTTTGTACCACAGGATGGTTTGAAGCCAATACAGGTTGCAGCTGCAAGAGGGAACCGCGGTGCTGTTGAGATTCTCTTTCCCTTGACGTCAAAAGTTGAAACTATCCCAAAATGGACGGTTGACGGCTTATTGGAGTACATGCAGTCGGAAACAAGCAGACAACAGGTACCAAGATGTTGAAATTTCTTTTCTCTTATGAGGGGACTGAAGGAATTTCTCCAACCTCTTAATTTTGAGAGGACATTGATCTTGCATCTGTAACATTTTTAGTGTTTGTTGGCATTGTACATGCACAAAAGTAAACATATAATATTGGTTGGTATTTGTTAAGTGCAGTTCATTGCGATACTTAGATCTTTACCCAGTATATTCGGGATCATGATGCAAGATGTGATTACTTATCTGCATTCGTCTATTTATTTAGGGCTCTTTTCAAATCTTAGAAAATGAGTTTTTGGATGCCATTTTTGAGGACCAGATTTCTAAATTCCAAGGGCAAAATTTGCAGGAAGAAGTGAGAAATGTTAAGGAACTTAATGTGCCAAAAGACTCTACATCACTGCAGCAAGAGCTCCCTGAGGTGACACCTGAAATGAAGAAGAAAGCTGCAGAAGCAAAATCAAGAGGAGATGATGCTTTCAAAAGAAAGGATTTTCTTATGGCTGTTGATGCATATACGCAGGTTCACTACACATCTTTCTTTGTTATTACTATTAACTTTTCCTAGTTGTGTTGCAAATTTATGATTAATATCTGGTTGGTCCAATGCTTTGAGACAAGTTTATTGGTTTATTGAATGACTGTGAGTACTGTTGTATATGGTATAGTCTAAGCAAGCTACTCTCGATTGTTGTGATAACAAATGATAAATAGTTCAGACTACTACTTAGTGACATGTGCAGTTGATTGGTAAACAACTCATCTTTGCTTATGAAATACTACTTAGCTCTGTGTTTGGCCATGCATTTACAGGCAATTGATATGGACCCCACTGATGCTACTTTGCTTTCTAATCGAAGTCTTTGTTGGATCCGTCTCGGTCAACCTGAGTATGCCTTGGCTGATGCAAAGGCCTGCAGGGAATTAAAACCAGATTGGGCAAAAGCTTGTTATCGAGAAGGTGCAGCATTGCGCCTATTGCAGGCAAGTACTCACGCTCCCATCTAGTAGCTCATGGTGTTTCAGATGAAGTTTTATCTTATTTTATTTTATTTTTTAAAAAGAAAGAACAAAAGCCATAATTATATCTATTATTGCAGAAGTTTGATGAAGCAGCCAATTGCTTTTATGAGGGTGTGAAGCTGGACCCTGAGAATAAAGAAATTGTAAATGCTTTCAGGTATTATTTAAAAACAACTCTCTTTTCACCTCCCCCCACCCCCAATTTCTTGGTTTCAGGTTGACTGTTCAATCAAATTAAGTGCAAATTATATTGCCTGTGTTATAATAAGGGGGTTTATATCTGCTCTGGGTTGCTAGTTCTAACTTCTAACCACTTTTCTTTTACAGAGAAGCGGTTGAAGCTGGAAGGAAATTTCATGGTGTAGATAAAGAAAAATCATAGTTTGCTAAATGCTAGTAATCTAAGAAGGAGGACCCGATCAATCCATCTTCTTTTATGAGAGTGGGGTGTGGTTGTTCTAAGGAACTGTTAGATAATTCCATTATTTGGTCTTATAAAAATGTAAAAGAATTTTTGCAGTGACTGCCTTTGATCAATTTTGTCAGCGACAAATGTATGTGATTTTGTTGGATAGACTTGACTTTTTTTCGTAATTCACAACCTTTTTTATTTGCTTTCGTTCCTCCCTTTCTCTCTCCCTCATTAGTGTAATTCTTGCCTAGATTTCAATGGTGAATTTCATTTCTTGAAACTCTGAAACTGAGCTACAAGTCTAGAATTCGATAGATTAGGGTTTGATCCATTCGAACGAAAAAACATAGAAAATAAGTTTAGTTTTATAGTTTTTTTCCTTATTTTTTAAACTCAACAAAAAACATAACTGGAAAGTCTGGAATGAACTAAAATAGCAATTTTGGGTTCAATTAACCTCTTAATCCAAATAAAGAACTGAAACATTGACGTCATGATACAGATTACAGAAGGGCAGCGAAGTTGTTAACAGTGTTTCCAGGTGTAATTTCCAACAAGCCACATCTTCAATTTCCTATGACTATGAGTTCCTTCCTTCTACCTTCTCGTCTTCTTTTAATGCCACTGTTTCAGTGTTTCTGAGAGAGAAGACCCCTTCAAATCCTCTCCTACCTCTCCTAGGGTTACGGTTTCTCTCTCTCTCTCTCTCTCAATTGATTGAGGGCTAAGCACCCTCTATCCCACCCTAATTTCCATTCTCATACTCAAATTCCCAATCTCTACAATCAATGTCGCTAAAACCAACTGCGGGTTACGGCACTATCACCACCACCACTACCTCCACCGCCGCACAAACCCTCAAAGACCTCACCTTTACCTCACGCCCCAAGCCCCAAACGGGCCAAACCTCCCAATTCGTTCACCCCACCACCATCTCCCAGTCCGTGTACCCCACGCGCCGCCCTTGGCCCGAGTTCTTCTTTCTTACCTCCATCTCCATCCCGTCCAGCTATGGCGAGGCCATGTCCCGCGTCAAGCGCAACATCAGCTACTTCCGCGTCAACTACGCCATGGCAATGCTCTTCATTCTCTTCCTCAGCCTTCTCTGGCACCCGGTGTCCATGATCGTCTTCTTGATTGTTCTGGTCGCCTGGCTCGCCCTCTACTTCTTCCGCGGTGGCCCAGTTATTGTGTTCGGTTGTAGCTTCGACGACAGAGTCGTGCTGGTCGTGCTGAGCTTGGTCACTGTCGTAGCGCTGGTGTTTACGAATGTGGGGTTGAATGTTTTGGTGTCGTTGATCGTCGGGGTTGTGGTTGTGGGGCTCCACGCCGCGTTTCGGGTCACCGAGGACTTGTTTCTCGACGAGGAGACTGCTGCTGAAGGTGGCTTGATATTCGGAAGCCAGCGCTTGCGCCCCACTTATACCCGGATTTGAATTCCGGGTCGTTGTAATCCTGTGCACATTATGAGGATTTTCGTTCCGAAATTGGGTTTTCGATGCCGGATTTGAAGTGGGTTTTGGTGATTTAGTTTCTTGAACAAGTGGAAAAGATATTTCAAGAGGAAATAGTCTTAACTCACTGAGGGTTTTTTGGGCAAGTTTGGATTTTTAGTGCTGTGGTGCAAATTGCAAAGGCACAACCAATGCAGGGACTGCAGTATCAAGTGGGAAGGTGATTTATTTTTTGGTTTTCGAATCATATGGTGTGTCAAGTTTGATTACTAATTTGGTAACAATTTAATTTGTGATGTGTCTTAGTCATTAAGCTTGAAGTGGTTATGTTTAGTACTAATTGGAATCACTACTTTATTGTATCGTTTGCTTTTTTTCTATTAACACAATACATTTTATGATTGGTTTAAACCCGGGATTAAACCTGGTGTATATGGGATGCCTATGGATGGCAGCCATGAGTTGCCATCAATGAACTTGGCCACTGTAAATCCGTCAGCCTCGGATGGGTTTGTAATCACATGAAAACCCCGCCACTTGACTCGGTCTGGAATCGCTGAACCCGGCCCATTATTTCTGTACTCACCATAATACAGAGAGTCAAGCCCAAAAGTCCCATTCCATTCAAGCCAACCTTGTGGCAATATGCCTTCGCTCATGTATGATTGCATGAATACTGTTCGTGAAAATTTGCCCCAAGGTCGACCAAGGTACATGGCCGTAGTAGCTTCAACTTTACCTCTTAAATCGGAGGAGTGCATTGAGACGTTACAGAATTGGAAGGAGAAGCCTGATGGGTCTTTCGGGGCAAACCGGCCGTCAGCCGTGACTACACTCCTTCCACCTAGTATATTTTTTTTGACAGAAATTCCACAAGTTTGGAAAACGGCAGTCCCAAAGCCAAAGATGAAGTCGACAGTGCCACTGATTTGGCATTCTTGATAGAACTGACGACCGGTGTGCACGAGCAGTGAGTCTTGGTGTCCACTTATCTTGCACCGGTAGAAGACCGAACGATCAACACCAGATAGAAGTGCAACTGCTTGCATATTTTCCGGTCCAGCGGTGTTCTCAAACCCTATGTCCATTGCGATGAATCCTTGGGCCAGTGCAGCTAATATCATAATCAAAGTGAATTAGTTTAACTGTCAATCAAGTAAGACCATTAACTAAGTGAAATCAACCATGCCTAAATATAGAATCTTAAAAGTTTTAGTGTCTTACCAAATGTTGCTGAAGAAAATGTTTCCCAACCACCACGAAAGCTTCTATTGCCAGATATGTTAGTAACATCCATACCCTCTCCAACCAAGACCAGATTTGACCTTTTGCTATCAATGTTCACATATTCATTGTAAACTCCCTTCTTAACGACTATCACAAAGAGATTTGGGGAATGAATTGGTGCAGCCGCGACGGCATCCATTATTCTTGTAAAATTCCCACACCCATTCTGACAAACCGTGAGATTTGGTGCTTGCAAAAGTTTCATGCCCTCACCAAATAGAGCAACACCATCATCCTTGGCATTAAGTTGATGTTGTTGCGGTTGCAACATAGTAAGCAACTCATGGATCATTGTGGTCACTTGCTTGAGCCTCTCTGCAACCGTGGTGTATTTTGTACCATCAAACACTTCCATGCATGTCTCTTGGCTTCCAAGACTAGCATTCAACCATGTTCTTGTATGGGAAATGACATCACCTGTGCCATTAATGAATTGAAGCTTCAGTTTTAGTCTTCTTTTTTTCTTGTTCAAGTGAAAAAAATGAAGAGAGAATTAAGAATTTAATGATAATGAACCTTTGAGATCTTCTTGATGAATTGTTGAAAGGGACCAATTCAAGACTTGGGCAGTTGAAGTAAGTAAGTGTGCACAATGGGAAGTAGCAACATACAGATTTCGGTCATCATCTTCATCAACATGGGTGTGGGACAGGGTAGAGGTCACATTTTGTACAAGGTCCATGGTTGACTCCAACGACTTTTTGAAAGCAGGCAAGGGAACATTTATGAACTGGGAGCCGACATTAATATAATTAGCAAGTGGGTTCATGGATAGAGCACAGAAACAAATGAAGAACAGAATGAAATAGTTGGAAAACTTCATCTTCATCATCATGGACTCAGTATGAGTGAATCAAAATGTAAATGATGAAAAAAGAGGGCAAATTAAGAGAGAGAGAGAGCAAGGAGTGAATCAAACTATATGAAGAAGAACCTCCTAAATATATATGCATGTATAAACATGTATGCAGAAAAATGGTAGCCGTAGTCAGGGCAAAATTTAAGGATCTGATTGGAGAATTACCAATTATCAATTATCGATTGTCAGATATTATGAAGTTAACGACTTTCTTGGAATTGTTTCTTGTTTAAATCGAAGCATTTAAATATTTCCAAAACTCTAATTATATTTTTCCTGTTTAAGTTTCAGTAGGATTAGTCTGAATGTATTGATGTTTAACATTGTTGATTAGCCGAGTGATATCGTCATGTTGATGCTTACGATTATTAGAATCATTATTAGTGCTTCTATTCCCGCACTACTACAAAACGGATTGGCTTCTCTTCCTTTAAAAGATTTCGAGTTCAAATCTTTCATTCTCCCCTCCAATAATAAAAGAAGATGACGGCTTCTTATGAAGTTGTCGTATTTTACTTGTTTATGATGGCCGGCCTAACCATAAACACACATGCAACTCAATTTTCAGAAATCAAGGACTAGATGAAGACAAACAGGAACAACCAGATTGTAGGCACAATAAGTTTCTTCGGGTACTAAAAATATAAGTGAACAATTTCTTCAAACAACACAGCAACATTGAAAATCATTCGAGAAACCAACTACAGAAAGACAAGTCACGCTTTTAATCTTCCTCTAGATTGATGGAATCCTTGAACTTTCCGTACAAAATTTGCTTCAACTCAGTCATCTGTGCAAGAATGGACTCTTTCTCTTCCTTAAGTTTCTCTAAATTTTTTCTAGTCGTCTCTTGCATCTCTTCTATCCTGCTCTCAACTTCTTCTTTTGGCACATGGGCAAAGACTTCACCTATCTGGAACCTGACCACCTCCTCATCTGTGAGAATCAACTCATTGCTTGCATCATCCAGATTATCATTTGATTCCTGGACAGAATCAACCAAGACAACGTATAAATTTCAGGCTAATCAATAGAAAGTGATGTTTAAGTTCAACTGTTACCACACATGGATGACAAATACAATTGTATCTAATTCCAACATCAACCTTTGTCAAGTTGACTTCATCAAATTGATGTGCATTGCTAAACATTAAATTCATTTTTTTCATGAGTAGTTTGTGAAATCATTTAGGTACTGTTGTGTTGTCCCACCAAACCCAGAAGGCTAATAAGCAAGTCAATTTGTTTTAAGCTTACCAGCAGCGGGGCAATCCCAAACAGCCATTTCATTAATTTGTTATCAATTACACAGACCATTAGCTTTTCTTCTCACTCCACTTCAGTTCAAAATTTCAAATCATGATCTCCAGTCTCTGTACTCTCTTTATTGTCCACATGAAAATATTCTAATCCCAAGTCATGATTTCCATTAGTTCAATACATGATACATCTTCTCTTTATTGTCGATATGAAAATATTTTACATAAGTGCAATTCTAACTTCACCAACTTCAAGACAAAAAAGAATCGAGAATTCTTCGAATTTTCACAATCCATCTCAAATTTTAGAAGAAATCCCAGTACTAGGAATTGAGTCAATCGAATCATCAAGTAGAAGAGTTAATTTTAAAACACAAGGAATCCAACAAGAACTACACTACATCCCCATCAAATTCAAAACAGGAACAAAGCTGAACATATCCTACCAAAAAAATCTATAACATAATAAACCCATGAAAATAGAGCCAAAATTACAACTTGGGTTAGACGAATTTTCAAACCCATATCAAGAGATGCAACTATTTACCTTCTAACCCAAAATGAAACTAATACAAATCAAATAAAACCCATTGATATATATATATATATATAAATAAAAGTATACAAAAATAAAATACCGTGGCAATTTTGATCTCGTCTTCGAGCTCGTGAAACCGGTTATTCAATCTGCCAAATTTGTTGATGTTTTGCTGGTCCTCCCATGTCACCTCTGTCTCCGATCCTCCACCCTTTGCCCAAACAACAAATTTATAGATAAATACGAAACCTTTTGAATGGAATTATTAATAATAATAAATTTTGCGAAAGAAACATTAGGGTTTTGTATTCACCTGTTGCATGTTTGATTCAACAAGTCGAACAAAACACAAAGCAGCTCAGTGAACTTGGAGGAGTAGTCTGACAAAAGGGCAATGTGGGCATTTTCGTACTTATACCTAGTTAGTCAACATTTGCGGTTCTTGGGCACGTTCGATATTGGGCCTAACATTGCCTCCTTTTGCATCAAACTTTTGGGCTTTAAGAAGCCCATTTCAAACAATATACTTAGTCAAAATGTTGAGGGTTATTTCTTATTTGGCTTAAAAAATGTCAAAATTCATTCTTCTATTTTCTTGGTCGAAGAAAGAAATATCAAACTTCAAGACCCAAGAAATCAGGATTTGTCATGACTCATGAGGAACTGCATCCAATAAAACAAATGGTACAGAGTATTTAAAAAAAACAACTTGGCCTGGGGCCTCTTCCACACTTTCTAAAAACAAAAATGCACTGTGACCCACCCTAAGATCACAATAAGAGAATAATTGTAGAACAGATCATGACCCTATCTCCATTTAAGAACCTCTACACACAGAAAAATCGTTTGCTCTGTTCTTCTTGTAACTCCCTCCCTCATAGTTTTGTTATGGCAGCAATAGCTACTAGTACCCTTTGTCATTTACACAACATTTTTTTCATTTTTCTTTTTTGCCATTCAACTACATTATCATCAACAGCAGCAGCAGCAGGAAATATTAATATGAATGGTGGGTTCAGTGTGGAACTTATTCACAGAAACTCCCCAAATTCACCCTTTTATAATCATAATAAAACTGCTCCTCCTTCTTTCAACAAAGCAAATTTTCAACGTCTGATGGAGCCAAATACCCCAGAATATGAAATAAGACGAAACCAGGATGATCATGAGGCTCGCTACTTATGAAGCTGTCAATTGGAAGTCCACCATTTGAGATTTATGTGGTTGCTGATACAGGCAGAACCCTTTTGTGGACACAATGTGAACCATGTGTTAGTTGCTTTATTCAGAAACATCCCAAGTTCGACCCCAGAAAGTCCTCCACATATACTAAGCTTTCATGTGCTGCACAAGAATGTAACATTTTCAGTGAGGCTGGGACTTACTCTTGCTCACCTGATGATCAAGAGCTTTGCAATTACAATTACACAGATATGGATGAGTCAATGACCCAAGGGGTACTGGGTCAAGACACAATTACCCTCACATCCAACTCTGGCTCTGAGGAACCCACAACAAAAACCCTCAAAAACCTTGGGTTTGGCTGTGGGTATAACAATTCTGGTGTTTTCAGTGAAAATGAAATGGGGGTGGCTGGGCTTGGAGTTGGGAAGATGTCATTGATTTCTCAAATGGCTCCCTATGTAGGAGGCAGAAGGTTCTCCCAATGCTTGGTTCCATTTGATGATCATCATCCCAGTAGTAGCAGTGCAGGCAAGATGAGATTTGGTAAGGGAAGTGAAGTGTTGGGTGAAGGTGTGGTGTCAACACCTTTGGTCTCCAAAGATGGCAGGAACCAATATTTTGTGACAGTAGATGGAATTAGTGTTGCAGATGAGTTTGTGCCTTATTACAACAAATCATATCAGGATGAGTTCCTAATTCCAAAAGGGGACATGGTTCTGGACTCTGGAACACAAATAACAACGCTGCCACAAGAATTTTATGATCGACTGATATCATAAGTCAAGAAGACTTTGAATTCAATGCTCAAGTTGGAACCCGTTGAATTGGAGTACCCTAAACTGGAAAATCCGGTTTGCTACGATACCACAAGGAATCATCTTAAAGAAGGACCAACATTGATGGTGCACTTTGAGGGTGGTGCGAAACTGCAATTAACACCAACAAAAACCTTCATTCCACACCAAGACGATGATAAGTTACTCTGCTTCGCAATGCAGAACCAGTCCAGTAGTGATGACGATGCAACTGGAATTTATGGAAACTATCTTCAGTCCAATTTCTTCATTGGTTTTGACCTTGAAAAAATGCAGGTCTCCTTCAAGCAAACTGAATGCGCCAAGAGTACCAGTACCAGTACTAGTACTGCTGCCATTGCCACTACTCCATTTTCCTATTTCTTCACCTCCTTTTTAAATTTTCTTTTGATTGCAATTTTGTCCTACTAGAAAATTAGTTCATGAAAGTCCATGTATATATGACTACTTGATTCACTCCTCCTCACTAACAATTCATATGCAAAGGGTAGTAACATCATAATATGGATATTTTGAAATTAGAAAGAAAGTCAAAATACAAAAGACGTCCGTAGAAGAAGACAACATGCATTATTACGTTTGTTCCAGAGCCAGATGCTCAGAGCCTTTGGAGCCTTGCGAGTCTACGATACAGAACCACAGCAGTGTTGGTACTGATGGTATTGGACATGATCTAAATGGACATGACAACATTGATGTAGTTGATCGATTTTCTCTGTATATAGAATAGCTGAAGCATTAATGTAGGTGATTATGATAATCCATGTAGGTGTACTACTTTTATTTTCCCTGTGGATTTACTTGATTTTCTGGATGTAGCAATTAATGCAAACCTACCATCTTCTACTTAAGGCTTTGTGTTTGTGTACATGGTTTTTTATATCTCATGCCTGCAAAATTTTATGAAGCAAGCAAACACATTGCACTTGTTTTCTCATAACCCCCTCTCACCGAGTCTCTCTCTTATGGCATCCCCAAACAGTTCCATTTGTCATTCAAACTTTGGTGTTGTGACTCTTATTTTCATTTATCTTATTGTGTGTTGTGATTCATCAGCTATAGCAGGAGGAAATGGTGGGTTCAGTGCCAAACTTATCCACCGAAACTCCCCAAACTCACCCTTCTATAATCATAACAATACTCATTCCATGAAGAGGTCAATATTCTATCCAAATACTCCAGGATCAAAAATAATACCTGAGAATGGGGAATATCTTTTGAAGCTTTCAATTGGGAATCCATCATTTGATATTTATGGCATTGCTGATACAGGCAGTGACCTATTGTGGACGCAATGTATACCATGTTATGGCTGCTATAAGCAGACTAAACCCAAGTTCGATCCCATAAAGTCCTCAACATATAGTGACCTTCCTTGTGCTGTACAGGAATGTCATTTTATCCCCACTTCTTGTTCATCTCAAAATGTCTGCAATTATGAATACGGGTATGGAGATGGTTCCGTGACCAAAGGGGTATTGGCTAAAGAAACAATCACCTTGACATCCACCTCAGGGAAGGCTATTTCACTGAAAAATATTGTGTTAGGTTGTGGGCATCACAATACTGGGACTTTTAGTGAAAATGAAATGGGTATTTTTGGTCTTGGTGGAGGGCCCATATCACTTATTTCTCAAATGGGTTCTTTGGTTGGAGGCAAAAAGTTCTCCTACTGTTTGGCGCCATTTCACACTGATCCTAGTATTGAAAGCAAGATCAGCTTTGGCAGAGGAAGTGAAGTATTGGGGGAAGGGGTGGTGTCAACACCATTGGTGTTGCAAGAAAATGCCCCCTTTTATTTTGTCACTGTGAGAGGAATTAGTGTTGGAAATAAGTTTGTGCCTTTTGATTCATCAGGGAAAGTTTCAAAAGGCAACATGTACCTAGACTCAGGAACGCCCTCAACATATATATCAACATATTTATATGACCAATTGGTGGCAGAACTGAAGAAGCAGATTCCAATGACACCCATTGAAAATGACCCAAGTTTGGGAGCTCAGCTCTGCTACAAAAGTAAAACTAATCTCAGAGGACCACTCTTGACAGTGCATTTTCAGGGTGGTGCTAATGTGCAGTTAACACCAACACAAACCTTCATTCCACCAAGAGATGGCGTTTTCTGCTTTGCAATGATAGGTGACGCTAGTGATGGTAGTATTTATGGAAACTTTGCTCAGTCAAACTTTTTGATTGGTTTTGACCTCGAAAGAATGACAGTCTCCTTCAAGCCAACTGACTGTACTAAACAATAAGTGAAACACCATAATAATAATAAAAGTTCAGTTCAGGTGTGCTATTTATATTCGGTCAGTGATGGCTTCTCATCCTTTTGTGTAGGTTCAAATCCTATTGGAGGCGTTTCTTTTTCTTTCCTTTTTTTCAAATTTTGATAAGCCAATAATGAAAGCATAATTTTTATGGGGATAAGAAACAATAAGATGAGCTTAATATAAGAAACATAAAGGTTCCTATCTTTTTTTCTGGATTTTCTACAGGGAACTGTAGATTAATCATTAGAAGAAAACAGCCATAGTGGACAAGAAGAGACTAATAGAGGGTTACAGACTGTACATATATATGGTCAATAAATGTAATAAAACAATCAAAGAAATATTTCTTTTGGTAAAAAAAACACAATCAAAGAATTTATTTGTATGGATCACATGCATAGTTCAAACACATATGATGTATCAGATCAGATCAACTTAGTTGATAACCTGTAACATCCGATAACCGGTACTATAAAAACTGAAATTGTAAACTATGAAGACAACAGGGGAAAAAAAAAAAAAAAAACTAATTTTTAGCTCTGTCAGGGATTTTGGACTCTGCGACAATATGAAAGGACCATCACAAAATCCTTGGCTGAGGAGCCAACTGCTGCAGGAATTTTTTTGGCTGTGGATGCTGTTCGGAACCACAGATCGACTAGGTTTTGTAGTTGCAGCGTTGGAAGCACAGGCTGACCCCGGCACATGATCTCCACCTACAAGGGAAGAAAAAAATAAACTTGAGCTATTCATCTCATTAGTATAAAAGAAAAGCCAGACCATATCACTTCTTCTACTGAATATAAAAAGGAGAAACACTCGTCTCAAAATGCATACAATATACATAGATTAAAGGTTTCATGTTCCTTGGCCAAAAAGAAGAAGAAAAGGTTTCATGTTCTAATTAACAACCCTTAGTGCAGAGCATTTATGATGTATTATAATACACCAAGATAATTTTTTCTCAAAATACCACCAAAAAAAAACCCAAATCTTCTTAACTTTGTTGCAAGGCAACAAGGATATACTCACCTCTGCTTCACTGCTAAGTTCAAGTTTCTTCGCAAGGTACTTCTGGACATATGATACAGGCATCTTACCATCCCTGTGAAAGAAAAAGAAAGTAAATACAACTAAGCCCCAAGAAAATCTTTTGACCTTGATAACCAAATGGCATTTTAGCTACCACAATGTCGTAATAACTGAAAGATTTCAGGATAACAAGTATAAAACCGTTCAAAATTAATAATATTGTAAAATTAACCGTTCAAAAATATATATATCGAAACCAATAACTATCCATGACAGTAGATCGATGGAGATCTATAATATTTCTGAAATCTAAATCTTGAACCCATTAGTTATTTTGCTCACTAACAAGGAAGCAGTTAAAAGAACAATGATTTGTTTAACTTTCTGGTATAGACATATTCTCACCCAACGATAGTATCACTAACAAGTAGTTCACACACACAGACACACACACACACACACACACACACACACAATGACACGAAGATGAACCCAAATTTTGACACTGGTTGCTACATCCTAGACATGTTGAGATGATTGATTAAATTTCTAATATAAGACAATGGATTAGTAAGCAAAATAGCAAAACTTCAAAGCAAGAAACAGGACTATAGAACTCACTTTATTCTCAAGTAACATGCTGATATTTGTGGCAAGGAAGCATCTCCTTTCCTGAAGCCATTTAAATTAATATCAGAAATAAACATGGAATAAATCACAAATAGAGCTCCCCAGATACACAAAACCACATAACTATATAAGTTTTACCACCAATGGAGCATCTCACCAGTTTTCAGATGCAACCAAGGAGAACCAAATAGGACTATTTCTTCTGGTATGCATATCCCCACATGCATCTAGCATAGCTTGAGCTGAGGCACATGACTCCCCAGATGGAGCTACCTTGTTGCGATTACCTGCACGCAACCTTTTTCGTTTCACCGCTCCCACAACCGTTGTTCCGTTACTGTTATGTTTCCCTCTCGCACTGTGTTCGGGCTCCTTCATTTTTGTTTTGGGCATATATACATCATTATCCGGAGCATTTGGCAGATCTGCTTCTGTCTTATTTTCAGGCATATAAAGTTCATTATCAAGGGCATTAAGTGGCTCTGATTTGGCAAGGAACAACCCTTGTGAATTTGACTTAGATGACTTGGTTCGGTTAGCAGCCTCTACAAGACAGTTTAACGGTGTCCACAGATCAGCTTTCCCTTCTGTTACTTCAACATCATACTTTGTATCTTTATTAGGCCTTTTGTCATAGGAAGACTCGGGCATGGAAGAATCCTGCATTAATTGAATAAGCATGCAAAAATCCTAATTAAGTGTTGGGGAATAAAGTATAATAGACTTCCCCACATTATATGTGTGTGTGTGTGTGTGTGTGTGTGTGCATATATATATATCATATATGTCATCATATTGTTCTGAAGAGTTTTTGTTTCATCATATCTCTCTCGTTGGTCAGTCCAATTGTCGTTCATCACTCATGGTGTGATCTTCTGACATCATCCACCACTTCTCATCATCTTTTACTGTTAAATATCCGGTTTGTTCACCAAAATCCTCGGCATCTTCCCTAACTTTTTCGGCATCTCTTCATTCTATTCTGTTTTATAGTTATTTAACAAGCTGGGGATGAGCATCATCTTTGCTCTAGCTTGAGGGAGTATGTTATAGAATAAAAGTGTATTGCAATTAAGGCCAGTCAGACTATTTTGTTTCCTAGTTTGTTTAGGAGTGTGACCTAATTTCCTAAAATTAGAGTCCTTTATTTGTAATTAGGATTGTAAATTACCTAAAATCCCTTTAAAGTTAGTAACGTATATTATTTTCTCACTATTCTCAACACAAAGCATTGGACTTGTTTGGTTTTCAATAAAATCAAACTTAAACCCTATGATAAAGCACAAAGAATCAAACTCCTGCCCCACTTTTACCTGCATCTTATTTCGAGCGACTTTATCAAGAGAATCAGGTGAGCTAGAGCTCATTGGATGATCTTCTCCAGAATCTTCTCTCCTCACAGGTTCTTCAGCAGAAAAACTGCATCCCCGTAAAGCAGCAGCCTTTCTTGTCAAAGCTCTTGATCTCTTTCCAGTCAAGCCTGTCTGCATTGAAACTTTGGGGGTGCTGACCACCAATGAAGATAATGATCTCTCCTTCCTTTTCATTGGCAGTGGAGTTGAAGGTGTAACATCAGGGGCATTGATTTTCCTTCCTTTAAGAGGAAATATCTTGGCCCTGATATCTTGCAAATTATGGTCTGGCCTGCACATCATTAACGGCAAGTATGTGTGAGAAAATTTCTATGTACAGCTCCAGCACACATTTACGAAAATATGATGGGAATCTATTACAATGAAATTCAGAAACTGGTGACTTAACAAAGAATTATTTATGGGGAATAAAACCTTTATCTCAGTCTAGAAAATTTCAAACTGTTATGATGATTGACAAAGCATCAACGTAGTGAGTAAAATCATAAGGTTTTCTAGAGCCATTTACCAAATCTACTTTTTTTTTTCTCTCTTAGTAAAACTAGCGTCAATGACGATAATAAAAAAGAAGCAACTTTTGGATATCTTTCCATGCCTGTAGGTTCAGATGCTTAATTACATGATATGTGTGTACGTGTGTACAAATACGGTCATTTGCTACAAATGTGCAAAATGCAATATGTTGTAGGAGTGTGTACGTGTGTACGTATGTATGTGTGTACATGCGCGCGTGCATGCAAGAATGTGTACGCGTGTGCGTGCATGCATGTGTACGTGCGTGCGTGCGCAGTCATTTTAAAAGACATTAAATATACACAAGGGTTCCACCAATTAAATATCTACAGGTTACCCGCTTTCTAACAAGTTCAGTACATCTCTATTCAATGATCCAAGGAACCAACAACACCATGCAATTAGCTGTAAACCAGTTGACCAATATGCGAACCTGTAATCCAAGGAAAAAGAAGTGTCTGTTCAGAATATAGCTACAGTACCTGAGTTTTTCAACTGGTAGACAGCCCAGATCAATGTTGCATACAGGGCAGCAATCCACCTCCTCATCTGAGAGTTTCTCATATATGCACTTCCTGCAAACTGGTTTAAAAATCAAGATTTTATACGTTAGCAGTGGATTACAGAAAGAATCGAAGCATTCTTAAAGGCAAAACATTTTCTGCAATTCCATGGGAATTCATGGTAACATTTAAAAGAAAGATAAATTTCGTAATGTCCTGCGGTTAACCAATCAACAAAAAAGAAGAAAAATTGTGTCAAGGCAAGCAAAAAGGCCAATACATAGAATTCAAATTACACACCGAATTTCCAAATGCAAATAGGAAACGGAATCATCTGAGAAAAAATTCAAAAAATTTCATGATAGACGAAAACCCCAGATAATCAAAATACGAAATTTGAAGAACTAGAATTATAACATGCAAAACAAAAACAGACCCAGATCAAAAACAAATACTACGAAATCAGTAAAATAAAAATTGATCAAAGAGAGATTAAATGGACACTAACACGTATGGAGGCAGAGAGATATTGTTGTAGCCTCATTCAACAGCTTATTACAAAGAGGGCACGTCATGCATGCCTCAAGTGCCTCCCTCTTAACTTTCACCACCTGATCACTCATCTCTTCTTCCTCCTTAACTCTCTCTCTCTCTCCCCCCTCCCTCCTCTCTATCTAAACCACATTCAACTCCAAACCCAACAGAAACACAAACCAAGATTGCATAAATATGCGAAACAATCAAGAAAGACCGAGGCTTTGTTAAGGTTTATGGGACGTGGTGGAGGCGTGGATCTGAGAGAGTGAAGAAAGTGGCGGGTTTGGGGGCGAAATTGAGAGAATGGATTGGATTGTTTGCGGAAAATTACGTGGGGTTTGTTGGGTTTAGGACAGAGAACGCGTGGTGGGTTTGTTTCGGGAGGTTTGGTTGGGACGAAAACACATTAACATGAGCGAGAGACGTTATGTTAGAATTTATAGCCTTTTTGTGCGTGCGACGGTGCAACTGCGTAGCATTGTGTCTTGTCTGTCACTCACTCTTGCGCTGCAACGCAACACACCCACAGCTTCATTGACTTCTACATTGACCACTTTTGTTCTTGTTGTGGATATGGATATAATAAAGTGCGTCGTTTTGAGACTGCCACGTCATATTTTCATTTTATTATAGTTTTTGTTTTTTGTTTTTTTTATGCCATGCCAGAGTGTCACAGATCAGAATCATGGGATAATAAACTGTTTATAATGAAGTTTGTCCATTGTGGTCCGCTATATATAAATTTATTATTGTTAATTTGAACTATGAACACGTTTAAAATAAACGTTGTGAAGTAGTCAAATGAACAATTATTCCAACCCTTTCCTAGAGTCTAGAAAATAATCGTTAATTGGTACGGGCCTTGTACCATATTCCATTCGAATTTCAAAAAATGGAACATATTGTGACAACTTGTCATATACATAGATGGAAACCAAAATAAATACAAAGAATAAAAAAAAACCATTTAAGAGCTTTGGGTGTCACGTTTAGTTGTCTTGAGCAAAAGGATATATAAAACATAATTAATTCCATTAATGGAAGTGATTTTATTTTACTACTAAAAATAATTTTTGTAAAGTTTTTACGTAATAATGAGTTTTTACGAATACGTTGTTTTATATTATATACGTGATGAAAAAATTAAAAGTGATGAAGCGTAGGAAGAAATTATTACCAACATGATCAATCCTAGTGTAAAAAGGAAAGAGGGTTAATTTCAAAATTATTTAAGTGAGAATTGGGATGTAATGGTACTTCAAAATAATTGAATTAGAGTTCATATGCTTCAACATTATACTAATAACATGCATCAGACCCATATCTCACTTTTATTAAGAAAGTGGAAATTTACAGTCATAGTAATAAACTTCTTGTTAGTATCCAAGAAGCAATTCCACTTTCGGTTTATTTTCCACCCATAATAAACTTTAGGGTAAACTTTATTTATTAATAATTAATTAAACCATGCGAGTAGAGAGTAGAGAGTGGGTGCATGGTATGGGCTTTAATACTTGGGCTCTAGTCACCACAGTCCACAAAGTCGTAGTTGACAATAAGGTGGCCTTGGGCATTGCCATTTCCGTCCGTGTCAATTTGGTTAAATACATTCACGTCCAAATCCAACCCTCCATTGCTGCACTGATCAACAATTCTCACTGTTGCCTGAGCTCCGGTCCTAGTGTTCGTCACCTGCATATCATTTATATTCGAGTGTGAACGTTCGTTGATGAGTATTCAAAAACGGTGTCTAAATTTTTGAAATATATATGTATAAATGTAATGAAATGGTGTTAAATACGTACCCTGAGGCACTTTCCACAAGCAGCTTGGCCGGTGGGGCCAACAGGTCCACAGAAGGCAGTCCATCCATATTTGCTGCGCCATGCGAGAGGCTTATCGGCATCCCATGTTGCGCAGAAGGCACTGGCAGCGAGCAAGTCCCAGTTGATTTGCTGTGGATTGTAGAGGTGGTATGTGGCTCTCACATTTGAAGCACTTTGGGCTGAGGCACTGCTCACTACGCACATCATCACCATCGCCAATAACACAACGCTCATCTTCCCCATTTTCATATGATTAATTTGTATATTCCAATAATCTATATATACTTGGTACACAAGGATATGGGAGATCGATGAGGGAATTTATAGGCATGGGGGGGTTAGTATTGGAATTACTAGTCTAACCTTGGGGATGCTGGAATTCTACGGCATGAAAATTGAATTGTCTACCACCACCACATTAATTCACCACGTACGCTCATGACCTTGACTGACCTTTGACCGAAATACATGTATACAGGACCTTCTCAATTCATGAATGACTTTTGCATCTGAATTCCACACAATATATAGAGCAGCCTAGACGGCCTAATTAATAATAGGACGTGGCAGCCTACACAGATGGACCGTCAATATGAGCACCTAATTAACTTGTGTATATATATATGGTCTAAAATGGTGGCTTATCTCGATCTTCTTGTAAGAGCCAAGTTATTAGTACTAGTTGAAATTGTAGAATATGGTAGAAATGGTACATGGACTATTAACCATTAATCACGGAAAAAAATCAGGTAGAAAGTAGGACTTTCTATAATTAAAGAGTTCTTTTTTCTAATGAACGAAATTTATATAATTAATCTGTTAAAAAAAACACAAATCCTTAATTATTCTCTTAAGAATATGTGATTTTACTCTTCTTACGTACCTATATGTTTTACTTAATCTAGAAGCAGCGCGTTTGGGGTGAGAAAATTAAGCGACCGCTGATGTCCATGCATGTGCACCACGACAATTTTGGCTTGACCTTAATTAAGGTTATAAATAAGACAAACAGCCACGTCAGATACTATGACCGGCGCATGCTGGATTTATCTATATTTGCTTGTATTGTACGTAACGTTATATATGATGTTACTTGGCAGGCTTGCATATCTCACACCCCCTATTTTTAGTTTCTTGTGTCCATCTCAATTCTCATCCCATCTAAAAATAATCAATCAAATCAACAAGAAGGCCGGAAATGCAGAGCCAATTAAACTTCAAGTTAAAAAAACTACTGTTCTGTTAACAAGATTAATTAATCAAAGTAAGCTTAAAAATCATCATCTCTTATTTTGTTAATTAATTTACGTTAATTGAAGGTGACATATATTATGATCATCGATTATGTACAACATTATTGTGTAAGTTTGTTTTTTATCTATTAATTTAAACTTATGAGACAGATTGATCATATAAATACATCTTAATTAGTTCGTTTGCATAACAAGGGCATTGCCTAGCTGCATGTTTGCCTCGGTAATTTGGAAATCAATGCATGCGTATATTGTCAACTCATCACGCTCAACTTTTTGTATGTTTCATTGTGATGATAATCCAAATATTAAACCCCAAATAAGTTGATATGATATTAAAGTTTTGATATCTGCTTAGATAAGGACCATTAATAATTTGCTTTCTTTATCAATTAAATAATGATATCATTCCTATCAATTGCTTTCTTATAATTTGCTTCCTTATTATCATAATGTGTGTGCAAGATATATTATTGGAATGTATAGAATGAGATCGAGTGGATTGTTTGAAAACAGTTATAAAAATATATGATATATAAGTTCACTATAGAGTAATATGTAAATATTAACCCGCAATTAGGTTGATATGATATTAAAGTTTTGATATCTGCTTAGATACGGACCATTAATAATATGCCTTCTTGACCATTTAAACAATGATATAATTCCTATCATTCTCTTTCTTTTAATTTGCTTCCCTATTAGATACATCCAAACGCGTAATGTGCGTACAAGATTATTGGAGTTATATGGAATGAGATCGAGAATTTTTTGTACATATAAAAAATATGTACCAATTAGGATTTGGATTTCCTACTAATACTTAGAAGTCCAGGAGATGCAAAATGATAATTGGGCTGAAGCACTTGCCACAAGCTAGCTTATTGTTCAGGAGGCCCAACCCAACTGATCCGCTTAAGACATTAATGCATGGTCCATTCATCTCTGCAGCCACTGTCGCTGTTAAATTACTGATTTAACCTTGCTGTTGGAACTCGGAAGAACCTGGCTAGCTGGTAAGACTTTTTCCATTTTGACTTCCAACCTTGACTGGCTTACTTGAGCAATTTCAATTTAAATAATTCTGGTGCTGATCTAGTCATGAATTTTAGTACTGATCATTTTGGCTGCAAAGTAATTAAGGTACCCTTTTGTGGGTATACATTGAACTGAAAATAAAGGGAGAGAGTTCAGTACTGCAAGTAGGGGTGGGCATGGTATGACATGGTATGACATGAACCTCATACCTATCCCATACCATAAATTTTTAACTGGTATGGTATGGTATGGTATGGACATTTTCAAAAATGATNATAAAGTGTGCCAAATCTGGTCAAAATTAAAGCATAGCTAATAGATAGACACAAGGGAAAAGAGCCAAGTGGCATCGAACACCGTAGTTGTGACGCCATAATTATTAACCTCACCCCCATTGGAGAAATTAAATTTAGTGATCATGAAGAAGATGAGAAAGCAGAGGATTATCAAAGCCATGAGCACAGTTGACGAACTGGTTATTGACACTGAGGTAACCTTGTCCATATCCTCTTCCATCACTGTCTATTTTGTTAAACACACGACATCCAAATCCAAGCCTCCGTTACTGCATGCACTGGTCCCGGCATTAGTAACCTTAATTATATCATATCATATCAAACACAAAATCAATTAGATTCTTGTATTAGATATTAATTACGATTATTGTAATTAAGATTGAGTGCCACAAGAAGCTTGGCTGCGAGGGCATAGTTGGTTCGCCATGAGTAGGGTTTGCCAGCATCCCATGTAGAGCATGTTGCTCTGGATTATACAAATGATAAGTTTAACGCACATTCGATGCACTCTCACAATCAATATACAATTAGCGTATAACTGCAGAAATTAAGCATGTATATATAGCCTCTACCAATTCCAAAATCTCCAACTTGTTTGGTCTTAACATCCCCTGTTTCGCTTGTGACTTCTTCAACCCTAGGAGGTCGTTATTGAATAATAAGGCAGAACCTGGCCAAAATAATAATAACATGGCTGAATCTCGTCCTTTCGAAACGGCGTCGCTTGCCGATTCCGACATGGTTCTTTTCGGAGCCCAACTTGGCAATTTCGGGCCTTCAACTCAACCTTTGTAAGGTCCAAGTCAGTCCAATGACCCGGCCCAGCTGTTCAATTCACAAATAAAATAACTAACAAACAAAAAAAAAAAGAAAAAAGAAAAGAAAAGAGAGATGATTCATTAAACTTAAACATCCCTGGGGAACATTACTTGAGTTGTAACTTGTATACGCTTATTCACAACTAAAAATATTTACAATGCATGTATATACATACACCATTTTACGCACATGATAAGCAAACAACAACCATATGCAAGCAACATTTAAACTCAAGTACAATGTATATATCCATCATTCCATCCCATATATACGCAACATTAAATTAAACTCATTTTTGGATGGATTAAAGTATTGATAACCATGATCGAATTGCTTGAATTATAGTTAGAGCATCTCCAAAAGACTCTAATAAAATCACTCTTCAAAATCACATTTGATGACCTATGTGGCAATTTGAAGAGTGATATTTTCTACTTGATTTTTTTATTCTCCAAAAGACTCTTCTAATTTTAAAAATTTATATATTTTTTATGCAATTAATTCTAAAGTTTAATTTATTTAATTGAAAAAATTTATTATTAGAGGAAAGATAATGTAAATTGTATAGAAATTATAAACAGAATTAAATGTTATTAATATTTGAAGAGAGGAGAGAGGGTCCTTGATTTGAAGAGAAAGAAACTGAATTCTCAAATAAAAATTCATTTTGAAGGGTCTCTTGGAGCCCAAAATATTCTTCTCTCTCTTCAAAAAATGAAGAATTCTTCATTTGAATAATCTTTTGGAGATGCTCTAAGTATATGCATAAAAAAAAGCCTACAAATGGCCATGTAGGTGTCACGTAACTAATATTTTATAATATCAGAATTTTTTATTAATATTTTTCTCCATGTGGATGTAATTAAGCGAAAGGAAAAGATATTTCTGCCACATCGCTAATTTTGAGTTAAACACATTAATCACTTATGAATGGTAAAGTGAAACAAAATAAATTTTGAGTAGTAGTGTGAAATTCGAAAATACTTTGGATGACATTATAAGCCTAGTTTTACATGAGTCCAGATTTTCTGTCTCCAAAACTTCTGTCCCTTAGTGTCCCTTAAAAATTAAAGGGTTTTTAACTCTATTAATTCATTAAAAAATTAAAAAACAAGCCCCACTCGCGGCCCTCCCCTCCCCTCCCTTCCCTCCCTCTCCTGCCATCGGTAGGCCCCATCGTCGGTGACCCCTTTTTTAACGCCGGGGCCCTCCCTCCCTCTCCGGCCATCGGTAGGCCCCATTATTGGTGACCCCTTTTTTAACGCCGGTGACCCCGCTACCGCATCTCTTTCTAACTCTCTTTGTAAATATGAAGCAAAGCCATAATTAGACACCAAAATTTAACATACCCCTTAATCCAAATTCATGCTCGATCAATGACTATAAATCATCATCAAAACTACCTAAATTGAGTCTGGCCCAAAAAAAAAGAAATAGAGTGAGATCAGAGAAAGAAAGGTATGTTTTGCTTCAGATTTACAAAAAGAAGAAGGAATGAGAGAGAAATGTGGCAATCAGATTACCGGCATGAAGAAGGGGTTAGCCGGCGGTGCGACGGGGGGCGGGG